>BRZM01000067.1:2289011-2578108 GCA_033238685.1 Lates japonicus
ATAAGCGTCTTGTTCAAGTCCCTTTACATCCTGTGTCTGAAACTTTTAGCTAAGTAACTATTGTGTACTTTTTAGCGGTATTTTTCGGTTTATCTCGGCTTGAAATTAGTTGATCGACAGGTCAGTTCCTCTTCCATAACCGCAGACTTTGTTTGCGTGTCGGGTGAAAGAGGTTGCCAAAGCGGTGGTCACCGTTCTCTTCCTCTCTGATCAGTCACAGAGCCGAGCAGTAACCAGAAGTCCGGCCCTGTCTTTATTGTCCTCAGCTGAAACTTTAAAGGTGATGATACGCAGGCAGCGTCATCCATCGATGGCGGCAATGATTTCAGCACTGCAAGCAGATTCTGAGTGATGATTTATTACAAAGCGTGGGGTGCGCGGCCCCATCGCGGCCTGCTTGTCGAAAATCCTTATACTTTCACCCTCAGGTAACTTCGTAACGGCCACTGATGCTGGATCGGTGCTTTTATTTTTAAAACTTCAATGAAAATGAGCCGAGGCTGCGCTTTAGGCCTTACGCTGTAACTTCAACAATTTAAACCATAAAGAACAACTCCATTCGCAGTATATATTTTTGATATGCTGAGTAGTGCAATTAATAGAACGATATTGAGAAAAATATTATTGGCTTCATTTCTTTGGACTCGCTCAAACACTCCTGCACTGATGGAAAAACAGATTGTGGACTCATGGGGCCTGGGAGGTGGATAACTCTTATAGTTCATATATATAATATGGTTTCGTAATCGTTTGGTTTTAAGGCGAAACCAATCGAGAAATAATGGGCAGATTGTTTCAACTCTTTCCAGCCCATTCAGGTTTGGCCTGTGGTCATCTTCTAGCTTCCTCATTCATCTAGATGATCAGTCTAGTGACCCCTGACGGCATCTAGAAAAATTAGACCTGACTCAACATTTGTCCCAACGTGATGTCTAGGGCACTGCTGGCTAGTTAATCAGACTGACACATACGTAGATTATTCTGTAACATGAAATTCTGACCCAGTTGCCCGTTTTTTTAAAATCCTAAAATCACGTGCCTGAACCTTGAACTCCCCGACCAGCCCACTGACAGCTGGGGTTAAATTGGGTGATACTTGGGTCAGGGTTATGTCAGAAGGTCCTCACAAGTATAACTGTACAAATGTGTGTTTGTGAGTGTGTGTGCAGATGAGAAAGAAAAAAAAGAAAAGAGAAGTTGGAGAGCGAGCCTCTGTAATATGTAGTCCATGTATGGCCCTCAAGTGTGTGTGTGTGTGTGTGTGTGTGTGTGGGGGTTTAGTAATCCTAGAGACATGATCATCATTTTCCCTGGTGTGCCAATAGTTTTTACACCTGCCTGTGTGTGTGTGTGTGTTTGAGTGTTTCTGTAGTTCAGTGTGTCAGGCCTTTGTACTCTCTCGCTCTTCTCGCCGTTTTGTTTCCTCAGACATTTTGTCGTATTCTGACAGATTTATTGAGATGATACGCGGCCGCTCGGACTATGTACGGCAGCGCAGCCTCCACCTGCTGCAGCCGCTCTGCCGTACATAGTTTCACTGTGGCTGAAAAACAGGCAGTTTTCCCAAAACATCCACTGCCAGTGTGTATTCTTAGAACTACCACGATGTACTAGTCTATGGTATGGTGCCTTTGCTGACAGAACACTTAAATGATCATCTCTCATCAGTGTGGTGGTAGTACTTTTAGGTACTTTTTGTACTTTCTGTAGTTCTAGGAAACAAACGAGAGGCGGTCTGAGGATACAAAATACACAGAACAGTTTTGAGGAACCGCTGTAAAATAACATAGAATAACCCCGGTGCTTGGAAACTATAGGGTGTGATGTACAAGAGTTTCCAGTGAGTCACTGCAAGGTCAGACGCTGGTGCATAGGTGTGCATTTTAAATGTGAGTGTTCAAAGGAACATGAGCTAACAAACACATCAGAGGAAGCCACATCGGTTTTGTCCAATTTTCCAGTGCGTTAATGTAAAAAAAGTCTAATTATTTTATCCAGAACTTAAACAAATTGATAAATACTGGTTAATGTGCAGGCAGCTTAATAATGTCCCACTTTTGAAGCAGTGTTTGCAACAGTTCAGTGTTAAATCGCAGAGACAGAGCACCTAGCCTGAAACAGGACTAGCCCCACTAACAATAAAACATTAATATACTTTTATAATTTAAACATTTAAGAGCAGACATGCTACTTCAAAAACTATAGTCACTTTATTCAGAATGTTGTTTAGACCAGAAGATCCCAAACTGACTGACTAAATGCTAAAATGTGGTGATGAATGACCTGATACCTCAAATAATTAAAGATCAGTTGCTGCTTCTGAAGGTGTGACAGAGAATGTGGATGTGGAATAACACAGCAAAGACTCAGTGGTATAAAGTGAAATACTTAAATTATATGGTTTCCTCGTGGTCCAGTAAGAAGTTTTATTCTGTTTAAGACTTTTTGATCATGAGATGAGACGTGTCTTAATCTGGGTGTTGTATCACTTCTACTGAACCATTTCTTGGGAGAAACCTTGACATGGTGTTTACATTATTTTATTATCTACCACCTGTTTGAATGTTAAGCATTTGGACGTTGGGGAAATCCATCTCTGAGTTTACAAAGTCACATTAACCTGGACTAGTGACAGAGTACAGGTGCACGACTTCACTGAAGTCTTTATAGTTTTGTCACAGAAAAGTTTAAATGAGGAGAAACGTGTTTGAGCCTCACTCCCGTCATGTTCTCTCTGACCACTGCTGGATTTTGGCAGAACTCCCCTGTGCCTCATTTCCTGCTTCACCCCTCATCCCCCCCAACTCCTCATCGCCTCCCACTCCCTCCCCCTCTGAGACTGAGCCGTGCTTGTCGGCAGTGGCTGAGGTTTGGCGCTCTGCTCCTCCAGCCCACGCTTCGAGCTTCTGCTCCAAAACCATCTTTTCCATTCGATCCCAATGGGAGTGAATGGATGGAGGGAGTGAGGTTTCTTTTCTTTTTTTTTCTTCTCCCCCCTCGGTTGTAAGACGATACAACAAAAAAAGGTTTTTAATCTCGTTGACCAACTAGCCTGAAGCCGCAGTTCGTCTAAAAAGCAATTTCAGCTGCCCTCTTATCAGCAGCAGATCTCTGGATTCATCTCAGTGGGCAAAAACTTCACTTTGTTCACATCCGTCTCGGCAAAGATTTTCATTCTATACACATCTATAATTTGGTTTTACTAAATATATAGTTAGTACCACTTCAATTCTGAGAAAAAGTCCTCACAGCGGAACATGAAACTTTAGTTCAGCGGTATAACTTAAATGCTCCAAGGTCAGCACACATGCTCAGGTAACACAAATAAAACCAGCTCCTACACACTTCAAGGTGTGTAAATGTGAAAACTGATGACCTACTTTACAACGCCCAACCCATAAAACAAACCGGGTGATAACTCGAGAACACCTGCCCGCTTCTCAAAGCCTCGCCTCACCTTAACCTCACCTGCCTCTCTAAAGGTCGACCGCTCTGACACCCGCCCACGATATTTAAGGCGGACTTTAACCAGAAATATAACACAGAGCTGCAGCTGAACTGAGCTCATTTCTGGGGTAAAACTTTTATAAGGCTTGCGTAACAATGCCACAGCTATGTCATGAAAACTGCAGGGAAGAGGAAAAGATTTTAGATGCGTGGCTGTGTGATCAGCTGATATAATTTACAGGAGACAAATACTGCACTAAATCCCTTCATTACATCTTAAGTGAAGTTTACATATGTCACATTTAAAGATCTTTAGTCTCAGCAAAATGAGAATTCGCCTTCAAAACCCACAACACCCAGCTGGTGATAATTCAGTAAAGTTGTTTATCAAGTTTCTGTGGATTCACACTGTGATGATACAACGTGCTGTGGTTGTAATAAGATCTCTCAAGGAGCAACAACTTTAAAGTGACTGAAGCTGAAATGATGAGTTGATAAATTGTCAATCAACAGGAAATTAATTGACAAATACTTCGATTAATCACTAAAGTCTGTTTTCAAGCAAATAGAGTCTGTCGAACATTCACTGGTTCCACCTTCTCAGTTGTGAGGATTTGCTTTGTCGGATGTGATCGGCGGTTTTGGTGTTTTAGCTGTTGACTGAGCAAAACAAGCAAATTGAACGTGGACTCTGGGAAATTATGACGAGTATTTGTAACTATTCTCTGACATTTTCAGGACCGAATTTTTGCATATAAATCAGGAACATTCATTATTACCTCTCAAACCATAAGACTTCAGGACCTTTCACTCTTTGTGACCTGCTAAGTATATGTTTATCTTAGTTCCATAAATAAAAGCTCATTAGACGAGTCCTGTAGCTGTAACCAAACACACATCCACACCAATGATTTGTCACGTTCACTCAGATGTTTCACTGTAACTCATGTGTATAAACTTTAAACTGATGGATTAATGTTGTGTTGATGCAAGTCACCTCCTGCGCAGGAAAGTGAAACTCTGGAGGAGATCCGACAGATCGTTCGAGTTATTCGTCCACCTTTGACCATCTGTCTTTACGGCCCGGCCTCTCAGCTGTCATAGTGATATAATGGGGTTGAGCCTGAAGGTGTGTGTGTGTGTGTGTGTGTAAGAGAGCGAGGTGAGGACTGAGTTAACACACGATGACTCACCTTGGCGCTTTTACAATCTTGCCTACGTAGGAACAGTGTGTTTGCTCTGCAGGTTGTTAGATACAGTGGGCGGGGTGAAGAGTGCAGGTGGTTTAAAAAAAGATTTAAACAATCAAATATAATGAGTGGCACAGAATTAATGCTGCTTTTGTCACGTCAGCTCAGTGATTTATTAAACACTCACTTGGACTGCGATCAAAACCAGTCGAATGTGTTTTCTGGAGCTGATCCAGCAGCTGAGTGATGTTAAGGACAGGTTGGGTGACTTCATTTTAAGGACGGATTTCCACCTTTAACTCTTTGACGGACCCTAAATCAAAGAGGTACTTACCCAGTTCCTGATCACTTACCGTCCTTTGTCTCTCAAAAATGATACACCTACAACTAATTTACCTCGGCAAACACAGTCTGAGGTGACTCAAAGCACGTGATAAGACCTACGGAAAAATTACCACAGCTATACAGCTACAGATACCGAGATCTCACATTTTTAGACGGTCTCTTCAGGAAGGTGTTCGTAGTGTTGCTCTCGGTTCAACACGTGAAAAGCGTCACAAATAGGTGCGGAAATGACGTATTTTTGTAGGCTAACCCGCAGTTAGCATCACCCTGGTTCACCTGACAAACAGCTAGTTGAATTTTTCCATTTGTTTTTGGATTGTTGCAGAAAAGAAGCTGCGATCAACAAACGTTGAAGACACTTTAATGTTTTGTTCCGCAAAAACATCACTCTGATGATTTTTGAAGTAAAAAGCTAATGTTAGGTTATAAACCACCGTTGCATGACGTCGTCTCCACCACTAAGCTTCCAACTTCTAACTTCATTTAGCTCTGAGCTCTTCTACAAAAGTCTTTCTTTTTAGAAAGTTAGTGATAGTTTGAAAGAGCGTGAGTAGAAACACAACGAGGCTGTAAAGGTGGACTGGTGAGTAGATCGATTTCCTGTGCAGCGGTATGATGTCAGCAACTTCTACAATCTCATCTAGATACTTGTTAGCGACCGCCTTTTTAAGACACGTAAAAGTATTTTCTCGTGTATTGTCACAGAATAAAACATGACAATGTCTTGAGCTTGAGTCAACCACAGACCTTATTTTAGGCATCTAACCAAAAACCTGTGTTGTATGTTAACTTACTTTTGGGTTTTAGGCCTCATGGCTCCTCTCTAGCAGCTGGCATTGAGATGGGAATGTCATTAGTTTTGCAGGTGTTTGGTCATAAACCAAAGTATTGGACAGCTTAAAATTTTGACTTCATGGTAGCGGTATAAGAAGAATCAGGGAATCGCTGTGGTTACTAGGAGTTATCCTCTGTGAACCATGACTGTTGTCATATAAATATATTTCAGTGTAGACAATGACCAACTATAGGGCTAAAAACCAAACTGAAACCACAATCTTTTCAGATTTGACGTAGTTTTAACGAGTGCTTTAGTAGAGCAGCAACATATACGACTCAGAACCTGGTCTCCATTGTCTGAGTCCTGTGCTTCGTCAGGGCCGACCGTCGACCCTGACCTCCTCCCTGTGACCGCTGTGAAGTGTAAAGCCGTCGGTAAACTTCACACAAAGACCCTCAGAAAAAAACCCACAATCATTAATCATTGATTACTGCTAGAGTGAGGAGATTTCATCCAGATGTACATCAGTATAAACCAATGTTCACCATCGTCACTCAGTCAGTCTTCCAATCCGTTCTCCATCTGTCTCTCACAGTCGGCATCTGCATCTCGCCATCTCTTTCTGTCTTTTTCTGGTCCTGAATAATGAATTCAGCTGAGAAACATCTCTGTGGCTCAGGATTCACAGCGTAAGCACGTGTTCACTGCTCTACAACAAACACACACACTCTATATACAACTTAAACACACACCTCCACACCTGGACCTTCTCTGAGATCCCTAAAAAATTAATCGCAGCCGGCACTCGCACACTTCCACCCAAAGACATCAGCATCAACACTGGCTCTCTTTTTACTTGTGCGCTCCGCCAGTTCACCCGATGATCTCATCCCAGATGTTTGAGCAGCTGTCTTTGAGACAGCGTTTGGTTATTTTATGACATTTGTCCAGCGTGTTAGCTG
Organism: Lates japonicus; assembly: GCA_033238685.1. Classification (NCBI taxonomy): domain Eukaryota; kingdom Metazoa; phylum Chordata; class Actinopteri; family Centropomidae; genus Lates; species Lates japonicus. The sequence goes on from BRZM01000067.1 coordinate 2,295,734, forward strand.
GCTCTGGATGTTCAGGACAGGTAGCTACGTACACCTGCCAAATGCTCGGTCACATTTTTACATTTTTGCATCGTCTAAAACCTCACTGCAGAAAAATAAGTGCGATAACATAATTTAGATTGTTGTTTCAGTTCTGTTGTCACCTCTTGCTTCTTGAACCTTTGTAAAGACAGAAAATGATGAGAAGAACATTTAAATCAGTCACTGTACTGAACCTAAGCTGAAATTTCCTCCTGAAAACCTCAATTATAGTGATAATTTTACCAGTAACCATTAACTCATTCTGAGTGTCTGCACACGTCTGATTATTCAGCAGATACAAATCACAGAGCAGCCGAACAGAAGCAGGCAGAGTCGCTTAATACATTTTCCAGGCCTGTTTTTTTTTTTAATGAGTTGTCGACCTGCATGTTTGGGGGCAAAGGAAACAGCAGAGGAAATGCCAGCGTTAGCGTGGGAGAGGGGTGGACACCTCACTCCATCACTGAGGTGAGTGGGTTTAAACCACAGTCTGCCTTAAAGAGACCTCAGATAGAAACACTGAAACAAGAAACAGCTTAGAGCCAAGTTGGTTTTCTTTTGGAAGAGTTTACACTGTCATCGTGCTGTGAGTGTAACATATTTAGATAATAAAAGACAGGGCAGGAGATAAAAGTTATTTAATTATTTTATCAGGGTGAAGCACAGCAAATCCTGTCTAATCAGGATTAATCTCAGCTACAAATGTCTTCCTGAACGAGTAAAGTTCAGTCTTGTGAACATGAAGTTTAAATCTCTGCAGAGGCCTGAAACGAGAACATTTTAATCTGGGGGAAAAAAAAAAGGTTTGGAGCTGTTCCACTGACAATGAATGGGAGACTTTTTCTGAATACTGGATTCAACCCAGGGTGATTTTCCAGGGATATGGGCAGATCTTCTGGTTCAGAAATCATCAATTTAATGCTTTTCATAGGAAAGAAAGCCCGGACGAGTCCACAAAGATCAGATAATCCTCCTATTCACTGTCGGAAGTGCACAGATATTCATCAAAGCTGAGCGGAAATTTGAATTCTCCTCGCTTTTTTGTGTAGGGAAATATAAATTACAACAATACTGCACTTATCAGGTGTATTTGCTGCAGGGAGATGTACTGTTAGATTCTTCTGATCGGAGCACGTCACAGCTCTGCAACCTACGAACACTGATACAAAACATTTTCAGATGCTACAAATCCAAAAGGTTTTAACTTCTAACTAGTTTCTACAATATAGGAAGAAATCTTGAGGACGATCCTTTGTTTTTTCATAAAGACGGATGAAATAAATGCTAAATGACAGATTGCTGATGGAACGGATGCTTCACATCATGACTTCAGCCCGTCTAGCGATCATTAGCCGTCTGTCCTTCAGGGGTTTAGTTATGGTCACGTTCACCGTGTCTCAATTTGCTACTTTCCTGTTTTTCGCACTCGTTCGCACAGATATTAATTTACCACGTAGTCGTCACTAACGCAGGGGGCGCTATCACACTATCACAAATGAATAAACCTAAAACTTTATTTGGTAATTACGCCTTTAACTAAATAAGTGCACGAGTGAAAAAACACTTTATATTCACAGATTTCTCAACAAAAACTGCAATTTCAGTTTCAGTTTGACTTTAAGTTCAGGACACAGTCGAGCTGACAGTCTGAGAAACTTCAGGTGATGTATGAGGTGATTTTCAGGACAGATTTTCACTTCACTTACAGTGTGGTAGAAGCAGACTTCGTCCTGAGAGACAAAAACTTCTCATCTGTTTTGTTTCTCCACCTCCCAAAAAATCTTCCCATTATAAGATTTATCTCGTGTTTTTTGGTTCTGCGTGGAGCTGCGTAATATTTTTGGTATGTGGCTTTTCATTCAGAGAAACAGCACTTCATAAAGGCGGGGGAGCTCGCTCTCAGGTCTGGATTTACAAATGGGACTCTGGGCTCATCTCAACACCCCGCTTCAGAAAATTACATTACCATTCTGGAGTATAGATTTAAGGTGGAATTAAGGGCTCTTCCATCTGGCAGGAGGTTTTTTTCCACCGGTGAAGGATGGCAGATTCATATATTGCTTTTCTGTTTGAATAGGTTCCACTGTACAGTCGTTATTTCTCTGTGTGGTCGCGCTTCATATTTCATTTCAATATAAGAACAATAAAGCTGATTAAAACACCTCAGAGCAGCGGAGTATGGAGGAGGGCAGTTTTCTTAAAACACAGACCATAGACGTTTTGTGATACAGGAAATACATGTACACAGACGATCTGAGAGGCTCTGTGCTTTCCAAAATTTCAGATTAAAGGCCGTTGATTCATGTATGAGCAAGTAGACTCACAATGGCGGGTAAAGCTGGGGATGAGCTCATGTCTCTTGTCGCTCAGATGGTGGTGAATACATCCTAATCTTCTCCTAATCATAAGCTTATTTGTCTTATTCTGCCTTTGTTGTGTAACTCATCCTGCTCTGCACCGCCGACATTTATGAAGAAACACAAGTTAAAGACAATGAATATTTATTCGTTCAGTCTGATGTGGCCGCACATGAACACTCAGGGATGGAGCTCAGAACTGATCCGAATCAAAATGTGACGACGATTGTTTGCTTACGTTTCCAGGAGTCTCAATAATTAGGTAAAAAATGGTGGACGTGACCTCTGATGGAAATGATTTTGTCCATTAGCCAAAAAAAAGTTTGTGTCCTCATTTAACAGCCCACGACACGTGTGTGTTCGTGTTTTGCTCCCTACAGCCTGGCTCACACTAAAAGATTTTTAAAATCTTACCTGATGTAGAAAATGTGAGAGAGCACACACATGACGACAGCACGACGACACACCACACACTAACAGATTCACCACCAACAATCAGAGTCTGGACTCTGACAACTCCAAATCTCACAACTTTAGAGTGAACAAACATGGCGGACGACGTGTTTCTTGTTTGTTGTGCTTCAGTCAGCTGCTTCCTGATTGGCTATCATTCCGTTCCACGTGACAATCCACAGAGTGCGTGCTCACAAGTATTGATCATGTTTAATATTTATCGGGGAGCAGATCAGGGAGGGTAAAATCAGTCTGAACACACCGCTGCTTCTTCAAAAACCTGCTTCAGTTTTTAAAGTCTTTGTGTCACGTCTTTCCTCCGGTCAGCTTCGCAGTCTCGTCCTCTCACAGAGTTTTCGATGCACAGCTCTTCCAGCACCGACGCTTGTTCATTGTTTTGGTACATTTTTGAAACATGAGAGTGCTGCAGATGAATAATGTCAGTGGATGAAATGTGTCTGCTTGAATCCGTTTTACTGGTATACTGAAGGGCTCTGATTCACCATGCATTCATCACACAATCTGTCAAACCCCAGAATTTACAGGACAAAGACGCTGCTATCGCTCCGTCTGTTGGTGCCTTTTTATAAAAACTAACTCTGGTAGAGCTACACTCCTCTGTCGTCAGAGTTTTAAAATAAGTGATGATAGTTTTGTTTACTATTGGAGAGCAGTTTGTAGACAAACACAAACACACACAGAGCGGCTACACACTCTCTCAGAGAGCCTGTTGTTGTCCATGAAGGGAGTTGAAACACAAGAGGCCTAAAGTTTGTGTGTGTCTGTTTGTGCACTTGTGTGTGCGCGTGCATGTGTGTGTCTGCGTTTTGTTAGTGAGTGTGTGAGTGTGTGTGTTTGTGCGTAAGTCGCTGGGGGGGATAAAGAGCCATTGTCTGCAGCTGGTGCATCCCCCACTCCTCCTCTCTGCAGCTGTGAGGAAATCAAACACTCCTCTTTTCCCCCTCTCTGCCTCTGTCACAACCTGCTGATGCCTTATTAGGTCATTCATGGTGAAACGTAGCAATGACCCAGTGATGGGTTGTGTGGCGCGGCAGGTACGCCGCCGCCGCCGCCACTGAGCCGGTACGAATAGAAAAAAATCCCATGTAACATCACGGCGTGATACGTGAGGTCTGGTGTCCATGACACCCGCTTTAATGTGAGGAGAAAAACAATGTTTACTGTCATCATTAATGAACGGCTCCGACTCCACAGAACATAAATGTGACTTGTCTGGTGAGGGACAATCTATGAATCATTTAAAACAGACCTCAGGACCTGCTGCTTTTCATCATTCCTGATTAAAATCATGGATCAATGCAAGAAGTAACTGTTCTTTCTGTTTTATCATAGAATATCTTTGGGTTTACAGCTGGTAAACAATGATGTAAACAACGATGTAAAGACACCAGCTCAGGATCTGGGAACTTTTGACGTACATTTTCACTGTTTTTCAACATTTATTCATTAAACACATGATTGATTAATCAAAAAAATACTTGTTGATGGAACAACATCAGTAGTTGCAGCTGTACCTGAACTGGATGATGTGTTATGTCACAGGCCTCTACAGAAACCTTTTCTTCTGCAGCTCGCAGGGACACCACCTAAACTGCTTCTCCCTAAATATTTCATGTTTCAGAGTTTACACAGCTCCACATTTGAAAATTCCAACAAAACTTCTTAAAATACACAGTGTGATACAGCAGCTGTTGTGTTATCATGAGACAAACTGCAGAAAAAAACAGGAGGAAGAAAAAAACTGGCTCAGGTTTTTGCTGCGACAGAACCATCACACTTCAGAAATGTGTCTGGATTCGTCCGTGATTTTATCACCAGATTAGTTCTGTCTGGTTACTCGCAAAAAACAATTTTCAGTTAGGAATGTGTCCAGTAATTGATTACTGTGGAGGTGTGAAACATCACTGTTGACGTGATGCACCTCCATGATTCAGTACAGCAGCCTGATCTGTTGACGTATAATCAGGAAAATGTACTTAGAGTATTAAAAGTAGAAGTACTTGATACAGACAAATGTCCCCTAACACCACTGTCACTCATGCATGCTGCATTAATTGATCTGATTCATAGTTTTGTTCAGAGCCTGTTTTGTCCGAACCTCAAAATGATTCATAAATAGATTCAATTAGTCAAATAATTAAAAGAAAAAGAAGCAAATCTTCACATTTTAGAAGCTGGAACAGTGAAATACTCGACGTTTCTCCATAAAACAATCGTTCTACAAATAATCATTTTCTACAAATCGATTAATCGTTGTTGAATTTATAACCAGGCATCATATCAGTAAGTTTCTCCTATGCTTGTGTGCCCAAGTCTAGAAAATACTAAAGTACAAGAAGCTGAACTTTGTACCTGAGTACAGTGACTACCTGAGTAAATGTACTTAGTTACATTCCACCGCTGCGACAGAGAAATGAAATCCTGTTCTTTATTTGCAGATTTAACCTTCCCAGGTCAGATTTATGATTCAAAGTCAGTCTGCGCTGTAAAGATTGTCAATGAATGGAGAGTTCCTGTGAATCTGTAGCAGCTCTGCGCCTTTAAATCTCTCCGCTCCTCCCTCCTCGGTGACAAGCCCGCAGAGCCTCTTTAACGCATCCAGTGGAAATGACAAACCAGAGGCGCTCCACGGGCCAGCATGTCAAATAATAACAATAATCATGGGCTTTAGCAACAGCACCTCATCCGGCGCAGTCATCCCGAGACACTAACGAGGCTTCTCTAGGCCATTTTGTGGGTCTGCGGACGCCTCAAAGTTGGAGCGGGGCTCGCCAAATGGACGTCGATGGACTGGAATGAAAGCTCCACTTCTTCTCTCGGACTGAAGGAAGGAGGGAGAGAAACCTCTGCATGTTCAAGTTTCCTGCTCCAAGCAGAGGGGCATCGGTGCGCGCGTGTTGGATGTGTGAGGAAGTGTGTGTTAGGTGCGTGTGTGTGCGCGCCCGCGGCAGGAACAGCAGCAGGAACAGCAGCAGGAACAGCAGCAGGAGCGGCGGCGGCGGCGGCGGTGGTGGTGGTGGTGGCCGCGGGAAGGGAAGTTTAGCGCCGTGATTTTTCTGCTTCTTTCCCCTCTATTCCGTTGTGTTGTTCTTCATGTCACAGCAGGGGACAGGCGGATTAACGTTTCCCTGATGAAAATTAATCATCTGTGGAGAGGCTCTGTGATCGTGACTATGATGATGATGTCGAGTAAGAGCGTGGAGTGGCTGCAGGAGGAGCTGGAGTCCGGGGCCAGCTCTCTGCTGCTGCTGGACTGCAGACCCCATGAGCTGTACGAGTCCTCGCACATCGAGTCGGCCATCAACCTGGCCATCCCGGGCCTCATGCTCCGGAGGCTGAAGAAGGGCAACCTCCCCATCCGCTCCATCATCCCCAACAACGAGGACAAGGAGAAATTTGTGAAGCGGTGCAAGACGGACGTGGTGGTTCTGTACGACGAGGCGACCTCGGAGCGGCAGGAGTCCGGGCTGGGGAGCTCCGTGCTGGGACTGCTCCTGCAGAAGCTGCGGGACGACGGGTGCAAGGCTTTCTATCTGGAGGGTAAGAGAGGACACTGACTGCGTGTGTTGTAGTTCATTTAATTCATAAAATAAACTCACACTTTCCTCCCAAACAGAGACAGATTGTTGTGATCTGATCACCTGAGATTGTCCCAGTTACAGGACACAGACTTACTCTCCCCACACAGTGAACACTTACTGCTGAAACTACACAATACATCTGGATTCATTACCGGGTTTTATCTCCAGATGTTTGCTGCCTGGGACTGAACACCTGACATCCTGGCTGCTTCATTACTCCTCTTACATAACAAACATTCATATTCAGGTTAATCCAGCTGTTCTCGTCTCCAGAACAAAGTTTGTGTTATGTATTATTTATGTATCATAATGAGGCAGCGACGCTTTGTTTATTAGAATAAATGCTGTTGTTCTGATCAGAGTTATTCTGACAGACACAGTGGAAGACTTCATGATCAACTTTGATGTTTGACAGTTTCGTTATCGTGTCGCCGTCGTTAAAGAAAAATCTTGATTTATTTTTTCTGATCTTTCCTCGTTGAATTAATGTGAATTATTATCAATTAGGAACCCCCGTGTCCTGTGTCTCAGATTACAGAGCTGGGTCAAATATGTTTTCAATTAAATGCTGCAGAAATGGCCCCGCCATGTTGTGTGTTCCTTCAGGAAAAGACAAGCGGTTTTTTTTTTTTTTTTCATGAATGAACAGGGAAGCGAGGAGACGACGACGCTCTGAATAAACCTGCTGCATGAAAACAAAAAAGGTGTCAGCGCTTTAAAGGCAGAAAACACGGATAACACACGGCAGCATTAGAAGACAGGGCTGTGTGTGATTTACAGACTATCAGGGAAATGTTGGAGCGGTGTCACAGTCTGAAGCTGCCATTCACAAAAAGTCCAGAGAGCAGAGCGGTGCTGCAGCGGAGCTCAGTGTCCTGCTCCCCGGGGCTCAGCTTTTCTCAATGGAGCACATCTGTCCGGCCTCTGCTGCTTGTTCACAATGACGGAAATATCACGTTACCTGTCACATTAGTGTTAGGATCTGAAGAAGCTGTGAATACATTAACTAACATGCTCATTTTTAGTGATAATTCTGAACCCATATCATGATGATGTGATATGATTTATTTATTTAACTCAGCAGGTGGTGATCTCATCTGGCCTCCACTACACCTTTACCTGGCCACTACTCAGCCTCTAATAGAAAATTAACTGTAGTAAAATGTGTGTTTAATGGATGTTTCTATTTTAAAACCTATTTTTTTGCTCATTATTTACCACCATGGTTGTGTTTTTCTAGAGTATGTTTCAGTACTCTGAATATTATTTATCTTTTCTTTTTCATTTATTCGTTCTGGCTCAAAAATCCAATGATTTCTTGTTCAGGTTCTTGATCCACCTCTTGTATCATGTAGACCTGACATCCAGCTGCCATTTTGTAAATGTTGAACTGCACATTTTTGACACACACACACTCTCACACACACACAGTGTCCTGCCTGTACAGGGAATATTTTTTCTACCACCCACTGAGTTTATTTTCTTTACATTTCCCAAACATTGACGCTTCCTGGTCGTCTCCTCGTCCTCCAGGGGGCTTCAACAAGTTCCAGTCGGAGTACCCCGAGCACTGTGAGACCAATCTGGACTGCTCCTGTCCAAGCAGCTCCCCGCCGGCCTCCGTCCTGGGTCTGGGAGGTCTCCGCATCAGCTCCGACTGCTCCGACGGGGAGTCTGACCGCGAGCCGGGCAGCGCCACGGAGTCAGAGGGCAGCCCCCTCCCCAACAACCAGCCGGCGTTCCCCGTCCAGATCCTGCCGTACCTTTACCTGGGCTGTGCCAAAGACTCCACCAACCTGGATGTGCTCAGCAAGTACAACATCAAGTACATCCTCAACGTGACGCCCAACCTGCCCAACATGTTCGAACACGAAGGCGACTTCAAGTACAAACAGATCCCCATCTCCGATCACTGGAGCCAGAACCTCTCGCAGTTTTTCCCCGAGGCCATTTCATTCATTGGTGAGTAAAAGAGGAGAGAGCTCGAGTTAATGTTTGATCAGTTCATCTGCTGATAGTTCTCTTGATCAATAATCATTCTGTCAATAAAAAGTCAGATTCAGCTGTAGTTAGGTTACGGCATCTGGATTATTTTTCACTTCCACACTCTGTTTTAAACTATATGTTTTGATCAGGTTAAGACCCTTTGATCAGTCCAAAACCAAGAAAAGCAGCAAATATTCACGTTTGTGAAATAAGAACAGGTGAATTTTTATTATCCAAGTCATTGCCAATTAATTTTCTGTCGTCATAAATCATTAAAAGATTGTTGTTTTCACATATTGTGGAATAGCCACACACTCTGTCATTCTGCTCCCACTGATGAAACATGAATTTACAATCGCACGATATAAAGCAAAGTCTTGAATAAAACATGGAGATTTTTTGAGAGTGAGGTCAAACCGAAGCCACATGGATTTCATCCCTGTTGAAGCTGCTTTCCAGTTCCAGTGCATCATCTCTTCTCATTTTCAGTATTTCTCAGTATTTCCCATCATTCCCATCATTCCCATCATTCCTTCTGACCTAACTCCTTGAGAATGAGAGAGTGAATTCCCTCTCTGATGAGTCAGTGCTGAAGCCTTTATGTTCGTCTGAGATTGTCCAGACCCCTGACTTTCTTTTCTTTCTTTTTTTTTTGAGTAATGTTTCTACTTAGGTGGGAGGAAGTGTGACATATGCCAGAGCCAGAGGTCATGGCAGATTTGGGTCATGCTGATGTTAAATGGAGCTGTCTGGTGGGCTGTAATGTGCAGGAATTACATCAGATCTTTTTGGTAACAGCGGGGTAATTATGGGTCGAGGAGAGAAGCTCTGGCTGAAAAAGAGACCCAGATGTGACTTTACGTTGTACTGTTGTAAATTCCTTAAATATCTGAAGTTATTGTTGGAGCATGTTTTTAATGTGTCTGAGAAGGTAGAGATGGAGGGCTTTGGTATACTCTGGTATTTTAACAGCCCGACAAATGGAGGGATCTTGCGTTATTATGTGTTTAAAGCACGAGTAACGTGATGTAATGCTGCATAGTCTGAAGATCAGTTCACTGCAGATTAACCACTGGTTACTTATTCGACTTTGGAGTCTTGTACAGTTGGGTTTTAGCCTCCTGATGAGGATTTTTGGCCCCTTTTTTTATTGTGGAAAGCGAGAACACATCACATATAAATTTAATTTGGCATCCGCTCGGCAGCCTGAGCTTGTGAGCCAACTGACCCCAATCCTACAACAAGAGACGCAGGCGGAGAGAGCGAGGAGAGGCAGAGCGAGATAAAGGAGAGGATGAAAGGGAGAGACAGAGCAGGAGGAAAGAAAGGAAAGAAGCACTTAACTCTCGCCCTAATGGCCTGTAGTGATGCAAGTGCAAGGGCTCGAAACTGATAGAAGGTGGATGGATGTAGCCTGTTAATAATGCAAGGTGTTTTTTTTATTCAGGATTTTCTACAGACTGAGAGCTAGAAAACAGAATGAAACACGGCTTTGTGCTGTCATTGAGAAAGGTTGTCCTGGATTGCAAGTGTAATAGTATGATTTTTTTCCTTTTGAGAGAAAGATCACATTTTTCCTTTTTCATATTTTGCGTTGGAGCATTATTCAATTAATCAAGTTAATTCAGTGTCAGTCAACACTGAATCAACTTTCTGTGGAATTATGTCGTGATCAAATGACTTGAACTGGAACCAGTAAATATTTATTTTTGCTTGAACAATGACTCAAAACAATTAATCAGTGAAAAAAAAGTCACTCAACAGTTGGATAATCGATGAATCGACTATAATTGTTTGGATTCCACAAATGATCAATAGTGTTCTGACTCTGCAAGTTTCTATAGCTTAAATTAATAATGCTTAGCAAGCATTTCATTAAAAATGTTACACACACTCTGTTGTTTTGGATGAAGAGTTTGGTTTTATGTAACAAACAACTGCGGTTTTACATGTTTGCCACCTTGTGATTCATTGATATTTGGAAGATACTGTGATGATTTCCGAACTGTACGTTAAACGATTGAACTCTTAATACTGACACTAAAGAGTAGCTTAACCTGCTCTGAAAATAGTCTTTACATTTCAACCAGCAAGGAAAGCGAGAGCAAGCGATACACTGCTGTTGTGTTTGTTTGGCTTCCTTGAAGCCCTGGCATGTGCGTGCTGTAAACTGTGCAGATACATTCCCCTCGTGGTTCAATTGCACCTTTTTCTTCATGTGAGGCAACATGTTTGAAGCTCTCTTGAGAACCACTCATCCAAAACACTTCACAGTCCACACTGCACGTCCATTGGTCCTCAGCAATATTTGCACAAAGTTTAAAGTCGATCAGATGAGCAGTTGTCGAGAAAATTAACAGACAGACAGACAGACAGTGATTCCTTCATTTAGAGCTAGATATGAACCTTTCTTTACATGATTTGTTTTATACTTTGCTCCTCAGACGAGGCACGCTCGAAAAAGTGCGGCATCCTGGTGCACTGCCTGGCCGGGATCAGCCGCTCGGTGACCGTCACCGTGGCCTACCTGATGCAGAAGCTCAACCTGTCGCTCAACGACGCCTACGACTTCGTCAAGCGGAAAAAGTCGAACATTTCCCCCAACTTCAACTTCATGGGCCAGCTCCTGGACTTTGAGCGGACGCTGGGCCTCAACAGCCCCTGCGACAACCACTCGACCTCCCCGACGCACCACGACCAGCTCTTCTTCACCACCCCGACCAATCACAATGTGTTTCAACTGGACACACTGGAGTCCACATGAAAATCAGAGGCAGGAGAGTTGGGGGGGGGGGACCGTCCCCCTTTATTTTTTGCGGAGGGAGGGGTGTCAAGGCAGTGTTGTTACCATGGTAACAAGCGGCTGCACTGGAGGAGAGCAGCCAGTTTTAATGAATGTTTTAGCCTCCCGAGGCTCATCTTGTCTGAGAGCCTGGCCACGGAGCAGCGTTGAAGGGACAGGGGAGGTCACAGATGCCACGTTAAAGGGGAAGGGGAGTTTTTTTATTTTTGAATTTTTTATTTTTTTTTTTAACCCAGAGCGGGGAACTGACGGATGGGTTTTACGGTGGCGAGCCTCCTCAGAGTTGACTGAATTTGGAGGAAGAGCTCCAATCGACTTCCCCTGCAACAAAGAGGGGAGGAGGAGGAGACTTACCTGACTGAGAAACTGAGAGAAGGTCGCAGCAGGACTGACAGCTTCATACAAAGATAGGAGCACGCGCAGCGCTCGATTCGTGAGACGATAGCATCTTCTCTGTCTTTCTGTCTCGGCTCTCGAGCTGAGCTGACTGGTGCCAAGTGGAGAATCTGGGATTTACTCGTAGGAAATCTCGCTCTACTGAATGTAGAGTTTTTAAAAACCAAGGAATTAACACACACACACACACACACATAAACAAAGTATGTATGTTTGTACTGTATGTACCGTATGTATGTTAACGTACATAGCAGAAAATGTATGGGCAGTCCTTAACAAATTCAGTATGTCTATATGCATTTTTGTATATTTTTGTGTACATTTACGCACAAATCTATACCTTATATAAATATATACGCATAGAAATCTTATCTTTGTCCAAAAACAAAGTAATCCAATCCAATAATGGCTTAAGAGATTGTAAAACTAAAGAAGGGGAATGGGTGTGGCGACGCCAACAAAGGAACGTTGTGATATTCTTAGTTGTCTTCTTTTTTTCCTTTTTTCCTTTTAGTTTCATTTTTCTTTTAGGTTTGTAATGACCTAATGCAGTTTGCACAGTGGTGTAACCATTGACTTGTTGGCACTTGAAGCCGGTGCTGGAAGCAGGCAGATAAAGAGACATTCAGAGAAGAGGAGGGGAGAGAGGAGAGGCCAGTCCCAGGCCGCGACAAGTCCCAACAGCTGCAGCGTGCGGTGGGGAGGGAGCAGGAACTGGGCCCTGACCAAAGGACGGACAGGGTTCAGGGTTCAGAGTCGGGTTAGAGGCTGAGGCAGGCAGTGGGTAAGACGAGGCGCAGGGTTCGGAGTTGTCATTTGAAATGTGGTCGGGTACGGGTAAAGATACTACAGAAGAACATTGGCCAACTGTTTTCAAATTCAAGTTCCCTGTTCCTACTTCCTTCTCCATATGACTGTTCATCCAGTTGCCTAAGTTGTTTTGATTATTTTAGTCATTCGTTTAATTTCAGTTAGAAACTAAACTCTTGACTTCCTCGATTATTTCATCACAGCGCATTGTCTCTGGTATGTTTTGCCAAACTGTTTTTTTCCGACAGCTCTGACTTTTGTACTTTGAGGCTTGAATGGGAGATTAGGGATACTAAGGTAGTGTCAACATTCCTGAGCAACTTTTTGGGCAGCTTACTTTAGCAGCTTTGGGCAAAGAAGTGCCTCAGCACTCTTGTATCACCTACTTTGCAAACTTCTTTTTGCCCAAGAGGAACTCGTTCGATTTGTCAACCTATCTCAGGTTCCCTTCAGGACCCACATAGATGCCAAAAAGAGACTCCAGGACTTGTAACTTGGTCTCTGTGTGTTGGGATCATGGCGTTGTGGACTGGGACTGGCCTCAGCTACAGACTGCACTTAGCTACATAATAGCTTCACGTCCCTTAACTGCATTGGAGAGAAGGTCTTTCTGCAAAGGGATCACCCATTTCTTCAAAGAAAATTTTGTCTGAGTTGATTCACCCTTAAGCCTTGGGTATATTATATGAAAGATATATTAAAAACAAATGGATATATATATATATATATATATGTATATATATATATATATATATATATATATATATATATATATATATATTATAGAGCAAATAGGAAACATATGCATATTATTTTGTATACCTGAGCATGCTGTGGTACTGTATGCTCTCTAACAGTAGACATAACCACGGGTTGGATCGCGCTTTACCAGGTTGGAAGACGAGCGATGAGGACCGTTTTTTTAACTGCTGTTGCTGCTGAACAATGGTGGCACACAGCATGTGGTCAGGGAGTTTTCTGAGACCCTGTCCCCATCAGGAGCACTTAAACAACACGTTAAATATGATTTGGAAAGTGTCCTAGAAAAACTTTTGCGGTGATTTGACAAAAAAAATCCAAAAACTTGTTCAAATTCCCCTCTGCTGCAGCAGTTGTCTTTTTAATGTGGCTTTCCTGTAATCAGTGGAATGACACTGCAGCACATGGACTTATGGCAGCATCTGTAGGTACACTGGGTCTCATGCAAGAACATTTTGATTTAGAAAACCCTCTAGACTGCACAAACATGTCATAAATCACTTGTCACCTGTTCATGAGAAGGTGCACCTTCAGAAGGTGTGATCATTAGCATCCCCTGTTACACTCCATTTCCTGGCACGTTTCATTCACAAAAATGTCACTATGATTATAAAAAGCAGAAGTTCACAGTGAAGAGCTCGGTGCAGGAAGTCAGCAGACCAAACTGTGGCAGTCGGTAGTGCTGAGGGAACCCCAAAAAAAAGAGAGAAGTGCGGCTATTACTACAGTCGTCTACACTGTCATCGCAGATATGTTGTGAAGTCAGATGCAAAAAAAACATTTTGCCAAAGAAAGTGTGAATCCTTCTACCCAAAATGCTCAAACCAGCTCATGTTGTGAGCTTTTACTGGTTTGAAAAAGTAAAGTAAAGGTCGGGAACATATTTAAACTTTAAATTCATGAAGAATTTATGACATTTGAATTAACTACAAGTCTTCCTCAGGCCTGTAGTCAGCTCTACATCCAGCTTATTAACTCACAGGTGACAATAACAGATCTGTTTGTACGAGCGGTTTTTGCATGAGGCCCAGGGTTTTATAGCAAACTACAGAAATCTTATTTCAAAGTGGAAATGTGGACGGGGTCAAAACAGAAACAAAGAACTGGGTTTCTGAGGGAACAGCAGTTGAATCTGAACAGGGTTGGTTTTAGCTGGCCTTATATAATCTTTCTAACTTGTTTCTAATGCTGACTGTTCAATACTCTTTGTATCTCACTTTAGAAAAAACATTGTGTAAAAAAAAAGAAACGTTTGTTATCTGTTATTTGAATCAGAACATGGTAATAATAGATGGCGAGCTGTCTTTTTACCGTTAACGGGTCACACGAGGTCCTCTTTGTTACTCTGCAATATATCAAAACACCTTTTTTGCAGTATTTTGTAGATCCAAGACCTCAAAATTTTTAAATTCTTCTTCTTTTGTACTATATCTATCTTCTGTATGATTATACAAGATCCAGCTCGATTATGGCTTGTGGACTGAAGTAACATTTCACCTGGGGTGTCCAAAATGTAGGGCCAGTGTGCCCATTACCAACCTGAGAGAGGCCCTCATTGACACACACTGCTTCACACAGCCAGAGCTGTGGTTCAGCATGCCAGTTATGTTTCACAATAGACAATTACACCACCCGGCTTAAATAATTACAAGGTCTTTTTCCGTCTTGTTTTGATATAATGTGCTCTATGCTATTCCTGTGGCCTTTCAATATGAATATATATCTAAGTATATATATGTTATGAATTTATATGCAAAAGTTCCTCTCCTATTATAGCATCAGAGATGAAAATAATACTACCATGCTTGAATGGACTTCCCTTGTCTGGAGTCACATCCCACTTAACAATAAGAAAAACGTTGAGGACTTGATCACTTGCACCCTAGGATTGAAATATATTTCAGTACGGAGCTTTTCTATTTAAAAAAAGAATATGGTTGATTTCAAGCTGCTTTCTTGTGTTTTTGTGTCTTTGTAACAATGAAAGAGAAACCAAGTCTTTTTCTCTGTTTGTAAATTTGCCAGATCACGGGAACGGCAGTTTCTGTGTCCTTAAACTTGTAGCTACATCTTGGTAAGAATGTGCTCGGGAGGGAAAGACGTGAATGAGGGAGAGGAGGAGAGGTGGCGGCGACGGCGTAAGAAAAAAAAACACACACACACACAAAGTGAAAGAAAAAGTGAATGATTTAAAAATGTTACCTCAGTGAGGAATTTTTCAGGGATTTTTTTGACAATGCATCTTGCATCGTGTTACAGCTTCAAACACACGTTGAATAGCTGTTTTGTATTGTGCTGTAAACAGTTTTTAAAAAAAGATGCAATCTGTCTGTGTATAAAAACAAGGGGCATGTTAACGGAGGCAGTTTCACCTTTCTGTCTACTGAAGGAAATGCGATTGACCCTACGTATTGTACAGTATATGGAAACAACACAAGACATGTTTATACCGCAAATAAATATTGAAATATTTTTTTCTTTAACACCTGTTTTCTTCTTCTCTTCTCCATTTGTTGGGTTATTGTTGGAGTGATTGATTCTGCAGGTTATTTTGGTTCCCAGTCTCAGGGTTAGGATAAATCTGAAGGGCCGGGAGATGATTTAACTAGGAAATGGGAAAAGCTAAAAAACGCAAACACAAACACTGCAATACACTGCACAAAATTCTACTTGTTTAGACTTTTTTTTCCAAGTGTTTGCTTTATTTGTTTGAATTGCTGGGTTCTTTTGTTGGATTAGGCCTCTTTAAATTATTTAAACGCCACATAAAATGGAAGAAACAAGCAGTTAAAACTGGTTGGCAAAAAGACCACTATATTAAAGTATATTATAAACCAAAGTTTTTATATTCTGCTTATGAATGCTAAATAGTAGGTCATTGGTAACAGTGGTAACATCATTGAACATAAACATAGAACAACAAGACTGTAGTGACTGTTTTTTATACTTGTGTTTTTGGTTTTGCTTTGCCTAAGACTTCCACAATCACACACACAGGCTTTGTCTTGTTGCGTCTTTGCTGTGGTTTCAAAGGTTTCTGACAGCTACATATCTGATTGCTTAAACTGAAACTCTGCCACTTCCCTTCCCAGACACCACTGTGTGTTTGTGTGCAGTAAGGAAGGAACATGCTGTTTGTGTTTACCATAAAAGACGAGAAGAAAACCGCCTAAACCACTCTGATCACAGTCTAACCCAGTTTATGTTACAATATGCATCATATCATATAATTCACAAAGCTGCAGTTAGTTTAGCTTAGCATAAAGACTGGAAACAGCTAGCCTGGCTTTGTCCAGAGGTAACAAAATCTGCCAACCAGCACCTTATCACATTATACTGTCTTTTTTTTACTTCAGAAACCAAAGTTTAAAAGCAAATAAATTGTTCTGACTATTTCAGGAGTCTCCCAGGTTGCCTGACAACTGCTCCTGACTCAAGAATTAGTCTGCACCTCATCCTGACGGTTGCTTTATGCTTTTGTACAAACAACAAGATAAAATATTTTCAGTAACTGAGTCGGAGGAGTAGAATGATCTTTACAAAACCAGGCTATTTCTGTTTCCGTAGGTTATATTATTACCATAACGTATATATCGCGATATAACTTAACCCCAGAAACGTAAGACATGGTCGGACAACAACGCCGACAGAAACTAATACCGAGTTTTGACAGACAGAAAGCCAATGATAATGAGTAAACCGCGGCCACACAACCAATCATGGCTGGAACAGAGTCAAAGCACATCACGTTAGCTGACAAGACGTGCACAGAGCTTAGGAAGGCTTAACGGCTTGACACGAAGACTAAAATAGAGAAGGAGGAGATGTATATATATTATAGCAATGAGAGAGCATCATATACTTCAACGGATACGGTCTCTGAATGATAGAGGATCAGGTACAGAGTAGGTTTAGGATCAAAGGTTGCCAAGTCAATCAGCTATATATTTATATTATATAAGAATGGTATCAGTTCTTCATGAACAATATATATTTGGAAATACTAACTATCTCCTGTCTATAGTTATTTTATCATTTGCTGTATAACAGCACATGGTTTCAAAGGTTCCTGCACACTGACAGAGGAATTTAAATACAAAGAAACCTCTCCAAGAAACACAGGTTCTCGCTCGATAAATTCCTGCAACAGTCATGACGTAGTTTCATAACCTCCTGTCTTTTTCTATCTCCTCAACCAGTGGGTACAATGGCATATGTGCATGAAAGGTAACAGGAGGAGAAAGAAAGAGAATCAGTAAAAGTTGTAAAGCGAGGAGGAGGACTGATGGGAAGATCAAAGACAGTACTGTGAGTTGAATGAGCCAAGAGCTATAAATATCTCATCTCCTCCAGAGTCATCTCGCTCGTCCTCCGTCCGCACTGGACTTTCATTTTGCCATGACGCCTCCGCCTGCACATCAAGCTGGCCGGGCCATCTCTACAGTAATTCAGATAGAATACAGTGATGGGAGGAGGAAGGGAAATGACACCCGGAGGTTTCTCAAGCAAATGTGATGATAGGCCCCCTAATACAATCATCATCATGAGAGTCTAAATAGAAATGCTCTACTCCACCTATACCAAAGCTAAGCTTATCAAGAATGGGATAGTTAAAGGAAATTAATCGGCTGTGCCATTTCCCGTTTTGTCTTTTCTACTGAGGCACTGTGGGGTTTGAAGAGTTGAACATATTATACAATGAAGACATCATAGTCCAGAAAGGTGTCGTTGTTCCGAGTTGACAGATGTAACTTTGCTGTCAATCATGATGCAGTTTCAATAAGTTTATATATTAAAAATAAGACACTGCTGATGAGTGAGTCAACTCATCTAACTAAACTTATCTGCAGAATGTGGTTGATTTACCATTATATATATAATCAAGGAATAAGGTCAAGAAAGTTATCTGATCTCAAATTTTCCTCTCCTGGAGAATCAGAAAGCAAATAATGCCCCGGAGAGAAAAACTAAATGTTCTGCTGGTGAAGAACTGAGTCTGTGTCTGCTGACTGACGCTAAACACTTTATGTGCCATCGCTTACGCCTGCTGACAGCGCCACACAAAACCCGAGGTTCAATAAGGAGAAAGACGACGCGACCCCTCACCCCCTGTCGCAGCGACTATTTCAGTATGTCTCAGGTCCGATTGACAGAGCCGAGATTCTCAAGACAAATTACACCACCACAGCCGCGATATTGAACAGAGGAGCTTTTGTGTATGCCTTTTGTTTTATAAGAAGCCCCACAGCTGCTGGCCTTGATTGACCCATTAATTATGGTAACAGCTGCTGCTCAGGCCTGTCCCTCCCACTGTGAGTGGTACCACTGTACTGATGCACTGACTCTCAGCCTTCACAGTTATATAAAGAACTAGCAGCACCTTCTGAAAGCAACGCACCGCCATATAGAGGATCAGAGGAGTTGGAGGAGGAGGATTATGAGATTATATAGGATGTCTATGTTTCATCCGTTGATCTGCATACCCGGAGAAGAAACTTTGAAAGAGGAGGAGCAGATCAATGCTTATCACCACCATCACATCTTCATCATCAGCCATATTCTGAACATGCAGACTAAACTTCTTCCATAACACTATCTATCTGTTATATATTTTAAGCACACACTTCCCATCCTCACATTTATCAGCAAACATGCCTACGTGTTTTCTAAGCTGCTCTGTGCCAGGCTGTACTTTCCTGTTTTAACTATTATTTCACCGACAGAGTCTTTATTACATCTAAAACCAAATACTCCTCTACACCCCATCGGCAAACCTAGAGATATAGGGTCCCAGGAGCAAGTCCATTTGTCAACCATATCGTTTTAATACAGATATCTCAAAACTAAATAATACAACTATATAGAGAATGAGTAAGAGGAGATGAAAGGAAACAAACTATATCAACTTTATTGAGTTACTGAAATATATTTAAATTACATAAACTAATAAACCTCAGCAGTAAGTCATTCCCAGGACCCATCCATCCACCCTGTTTTCTTTGTTCACCCAACTTCCTCTTGCCCCGATAAGTATTTGTTGTCATGATTCATATTTGTCATGTTTTTGGCTTTTTACGAATAACTGAGACTCTAGTTTCTTAAGAAACAAAGATAATTGTGTGACAACAAAAGCCAGGTTTCACCCCTGTACCAAGAATTTATATATACGCCTCTTTACCGCTGGCGAGAGTTACAACCATCGTGCCGGGTTCCTGCATTTAATCATTTCGTTCTGTGCCTGCATTAACTCATGCTGGCCTCTTCACCCAGCCACACCCCTTGCTTACACCTGCTCCCATTTCCACCATCATCCCTCTGTATATACCTCCCTGCTCTGGTGCACCAGCTGCGACTGTTTTGTCTTTTCTACTGAGGCACTCCTGTGGGTTTGAAGAGCCGGAAACATGCGACACACTGCGCGCTAATGAAGATACCTCTCCGTGGTGTCCAGAAAGGTGTGTGTCGTTGTTCCCGAGTTGACAGATGTAATCTCCTTGCTGTCAATCATGATGCAGTTTCTAATAAGCTTTGGGTACACTGTGCAGCTGGGGTAAACAAGACACTGCTGATGAGTGAGTCAACCTGTACCAACCAAACTTTATCTGTGCAGGAATGTGGTTGATTTCCACCAGCTGTTGCAGACATAATCCCGGGGTGAATGAAGGGTCACAGCAGAAAGTTATCTGATCTCAACTCTTCCTCTCCTGGAGAAACCGCAGGTGCCAACACGCCCTGGAGAGAAAAACTAAATGTCTTGCTGGTGAAGAAACTGAGAGTCTGTGTCTGCGCTGACTGACGTTAAACACCTTTATGTTCGTGCCATCGTTTCTGCGTCTGCTGACAGCGTCGACACAAAACCTGAGGTTCATCAGTGAAAGACGACGCCATCCTCACTCCCCTGAATGCAGCACAGACTTATTTCAGTAATGGCCTCAGGTCTGATTGACAGAGCTGAGATTCTTACAGATAAATTACATCTACCACAGTCATGACATTGACAAACAGAGGAGCTTAGGCATGCCTTTTTGTTTTTACAAGAAGCCCCACAGTTGCTGGCTCCTTTGATTGACTCAAATAATTACAGTAAATAGCTGCTGCTGCTGCTCTCAGGCGAGCTCTGTCCTCCCACTGTGAGTGGTACTGTACTGTACTGATGCACTGGACTCTCTCAGCTCTCTTTCACAGTTATATAAAGAACCAGTGCAGCACTCTCTCCAGCAACGCACCGCTTGAAGAGCAGAGGCGATCTGGGAGGGAGCGGAAGTGGAGGGAGGGAGGAGCGAGGGAGCGAGACGAGGGAGAGATGTTCATGTTTCATCCTGTTGAGACCTGCATACCTGGAGAATGGAAACTTTAAAAATGAGGAGGGAGCAGACGAATGCTTCAGCGATCACCACCATCATCACATCTTCATCATCAGCTTATATTCTGAATATTTTTAGATTTAAACTCTCTTCCTGTTACACCACCATCGAGTCTGTGCGAGAGGTTTTTGAAGCACACTTCCCATCCTCAGTGACGAGTCATCAGCAAACATGCCTCACGTGTTTTCTGTTGCTGCTCTGTGTGCTGCTGTATGTTGTGTACTTTCTCTGTTTTAATCATTATTGTCATTTCACCACAGAGTCTTTGTCACACCTGGAAAACCAAATTACCCTCTTCACACCCTATCGGTGCAAACTCTGGAGAGGGAGCAGGGGTCTCAGGAGTTAAGTCCATTTGTCAGTTCGCAACTCATGAATGTTTTAGTTGAAGTGTGATATCTCTCTAAAACTAAATACAAATAACTGTTAAGTAGAGAATGAGTAAGAGTGAGAGCATGAAAGTGAAACAAACCAGAACAACTTTATTGAGTTACTGAACATATTTAAATTACATAAACTAATAAAACTCTCAGCAGTAAGTCATTCTGTGGACCCATCCATCCACCCTGTTTTCCTTTGTTCACCCAACTTCCTCCTCTGCTCCCGACAGACGAGCGTCATGATTCATATTTGTCATGTTTTTTGGCTTTTGCTGAAACAACTGAGACTCTCAGTTTCTTAAGAAACAAAGAGACCAGGTGATAATAAAGTGCTGCCAGGTTTTAATTCTGTACTCTGAGACTGAGACAGGCCGGCTCTTTACCGCTGAGTGAGAGTTACACAACTACTGTGTCGTGGTTCTCACATTTAATCTGTTTCTGTTCTGTGTTTGCATTAACTCTCATGTCATTTCAGACCCAGCCACACCCCCTTGCTTACACCTGTTCCCATTTCCACCATCATCCCCCTCTGTATATATACCTCCCTGCTTCCAGGCACCAGTTGGCAGATTGTCTCTATGCTTTGCCTTTGCTGTCGTCTCTCTCAGTTCAACGAGCTTCAGTTTGCAACATATATTTTCTACATGAAAGCCAAAGAAAGTCAGTTTGAGTCTGGAGCACAATCCTGGCTTTATATGGTCTTAGAGTGCAATCTGTACATTTTCACTCTGAACAAACACCAGAGCGACAAATTACAGTCATTCCCACGTCTTTAACTACACGGGGAAAATGTGAAGTTGCCTATTGTAAAGCTGAAAACCTGTGTGTCCTCGCAGGTCAGCTGCAGCTGAAGAACACACACCTCGTCAGTTCATCTGTGTCAGCTGCTGAACTTCCTGTGAGCTCATTATGAACGCACACCTGAACAAAGTCTTAACGCTACAAATTACTGACAACACCTCAGATACAGTGATTGGTGCCATGAAAGCAAAACATGGAAAATTACTTTAAAAAAAAAAACATAAGATGGATGCAGCGTGTGTCGTTTTGGGAGTGAATCCAAGTCTTAGTTGTGTGGAGCAGCTTCACTGAGGCCAAATATGGTTAAACACTTTTAGACTGGCAGCAAAATCATGATTCTTTTAGACCATGATCTCAGCCGCTGTTGGACCAAGTGTGCGTGTGTGTGTGTGTGTGTGTGTGTGCTTGCAAACCTAACCTTTGTGGGTTTTGCTGGTTAGATCCATGTTGGGATCATTGATCAATCCTCAGTGAAAGGTGAGGTCCAGACTTAAGGACTTTGATAATTCAGTGTGTTAGAGGTTCGGAAGTTCTGAGGATGTGGCTCAAGACTTTTGAGGCTGATCGTGGGGTCTGGTTCAAAGTATAAAAACCAGTCCTGGTGTGGGGGCGTCTGATGCCCACAGGTGTGCCTGTGCAGCCACATGTTTGACTTTGATCCTGTCCTCGTAGAGCAAACACACTCAGCCTGTTCTTATCCCTTTGACCTCTCTGACATTACCCAAGAGCCCACTGCTGTGTTTGTTTAATCCACGTTGTGTGGACTGTAGTCCTGATCAGATTCACGGCGACAAATATACTTTATTTAACAGAAGGTGATGAATTTTGTCATGTGGCGGTTCATGTGTGACCAGACTGTTTTCTGGTTATTTAAGGTTGAAGGCACTTTTGTCGTATCTTTATTCTCTTTCTCGTGTATGTTTCAGTGTGACGTCTTTCAAATCTCCACCCATTAAAATCCATGATTCGACCATCCCTTCCTTACAGATTCTTTCACTTCATCCCGTTTTTTTCTGTCTTTCCTCTTTTCCATTTCACAAAATTCCTCCTGATTGTCTTTCATTTTCTCCGTCCTGTCCTTTTCACGTCCACATTTGTCCTCTCTGTCTTCCTCCTGCTCCTCTCACTTCATCTTATCTATTCACCAGGAGGCGGAGGTGTGTGTGGTGTCAGAGAGCACGATTTTGATTCATGATCTTAATGGAGCTTGAGGAATGGAGGTTTAATTTAACTCTGGTCGTTCTTGAGGTTGTATTTTCTGTTGGTGTTTGTGTTTATTTGTAGATGCAATGTGGGAAAGTTACTTTCTAGTCTCAACAAATTGTAATAAGGTGGGAAGGTACTTTAATAATCCCCCGGGGGAAAATCTCCTTCAAATTTGAAGGAAAAATTACTCAAAGTGCTGAAAGTAATCACATCCGTACTTTTCTAATAGTACTTTCAGAATTGGTTGGATTCTATGGTAGACACGGGCAGTGTTTCTATGACCAGTCCACGCAGCATCTTCTCATTTCTCCACGTGTTGCTGCCACACATCTGCTTATGTGGGGATGAGACATAATGTCCATTAAAGGTTTTTCCAGCCGTGGATTTGACGTGGGCGTGTTTTCAGGTGACTCTGACATGCACGCCACTTAATGTGTTACGGTGATGTTCTTACGCTTTATGTGGCGTTAAGACAAAATATTAAGAAGTACCCAGACTCCCCTGCCAGCTTTAAATGTGTATCACATCCCTCATTATTCACCCAGGTAGTTAGTTAGATATATCCAGTCATTTTCCAGCCAACAGGTGATATGAACCCATAAAATAATAAAATAGTGATTAGACATGCTCTCTACTCTTGCATTCATGAATGATGAATGAAACACTGCGGTGTGCTCCCCAGAGTCGGATTAGCCGGCCATTAGCACGTTGACTCCTTTAAATTGCCTGATCGTCTCGGGAGCACCTCACTGGCCTAAGACCATCTCAGCGATCCTCTTTCACTGCGGCTGCTCCTCCGAGACAAACGGTTATATTAGAGACGACTGCCGGATGCGAGGCGAGGCGGCAGATACTCAGAGGGACGAGCCTCTGCATCAGGATGATCTCTGCAACTGAAATAACAGAAGCATTTGTATGCGGCTCGAGTGCCAGGCCGTGATGCCCCATCAGTGTTTCAAAGGAGTGCAGTTTTAATCGTTAAGACTCCCATTATGTCAGACCACTGTTGTTTTCAGCAACAGACACTTTATTTTCCCTCTGTAACTGTCTCTTTACATAAGAGTTTGTTTGTTTTCTCTGCACAGGATTCAAATTGCTAAACACTCAAAGGATTCATAGGAAATGATGCATTCTTGTAAATCAGTTAAGACATCAGCCATGATGAGGTGAAATTGCTGATTGTTAATCTCCTTTACTGAAACACCCGTAATTTGTTTGGCTTCACTGTAAACAGAGTCGCTCCTCATGGTCAGTTCATGTATTACTTTGAAAGGAGCTGGGATCTGTATCATTTAAACACACTTTATAAATATATATATATATATATATATATATATAATATTAATTTCCTGATGAAGCTGGACACTGTAGTTTGTAGCAGAAGTCATATAAACAGGGTGTTTGTCAGGGACTAGTTTCAGCGGTGGATTAATACACAGTTGGTGAACCTAGCAGGACGTGGTATGTGACTCTGTGCCCATGTTCATGGTGCTCAGTGCGACAGTGTGGCTAACTAACATGGTTTTGGACAACAATGGCGGACACACAGGAATAAGCTGTATTTGTCATGATGATCAGTTTATTGTTGATTTGATCTTCTCTTGGGATTTGTTGATGATGATTTTGCAAACAGAACAATGAGATATTTACATGATCACAACCAGAGTTAGTGAATCTTAGTTTGATCATATTTCCAGAACTGGATGACTTTTCTCTTGATTCATTTGTTTAATATTTTCCACAGAGGTTTCTTTTACATGATGTTGAAATCCACTTTTCAAGCATGAAATTATTTTACAAAACGACTTCATTAGAGCCACAGACACTGAAGAGGCTAAATCACTCAACTAAGAACACTGAGCTTGAAACATATCTCCTTCGTATCTGTTACAGCTGCTGCTGTAGCATTCATCCTCTGCTCTGTGTGTGTACCTTTGTTTATTTGTGCATATCAGTAGCTTTGATAAATATTTACCCTTCTTTTTTTTACATGCAGTTCAGCTTCTGATTGTCTTTCTGCTGTTGTCTCGTTTTAACTTCTCTCACATCCTTTTGAAATGGCTGCACTCTCCAGCTGTAGCGTGAAACCGGTGAGGACACTCAGTCCCCTGGTTATATGAGGCAGAGAGATGGGGAAGTACAGATAAAACTATATATATATATATATATATATATTTTTTTTTTTTTTTTTTTTTTTTTTTTTTTTGGAAGCCTGATCCATCTGATGATTGCAGAGTTCTCCTTTACTGTTACCATGGTATCCGGGGACAGGAAGGAAGTGGATTTGTTGCAGAGCTCAGCAGGACCGGCTGACAGAAACCAGAGTGAGTGATTATAGGTTGTAGAGGATGTGTGTGTGCGGTGTGTTAAATGCTGTACAGCCGCCGACAGCTGCTGTGAGTGGAAAGTCTCCCATTACCGCGTCTTCCTTATTAGCATGGTGGCATGCTGCGGTAGTAGTGGTGAGCGCTTATCATCATGTCCTGGACTCTAGCCAGAGTCTTATCTGACCCCATTAGATTATCTATCAGCTTGCATAATCAGCCTTTGCAAATTCTCACTGACCTAAACTGCACTGTACTGAACCCAGATCAACTGAACTGAGCCCGTGCCCTGATTACAGAGGGGGTCAGCAGGACAGTCGCAGTGATTCAACCCCCTCCTCACAGTTAAAATTCACCTGACTGAAGTGGACCTTCAGCAACAAAATGAATCTCCTTTCCTTCATGTGGTGCAGTTCTGTATCAGAGGTTGTACTTTGATCTCACTGTGGACGGGGCAAAAGATGAATTTCCCCTCCAGGGATCAATAGCGTTGCATAAAATCTCTTTTTTTTACAGCAGTTATAAGTAGAGAGGAGCTGTAAAACCACATCTACCATAGATTAAGGAAAGGCTTCACTTTCTGTTAAAAGTAGAAAATAATAAAATAAAAACAATGAGAATACAGAACCTCCAAAACCAGCAATGACTACTCAAACACATTCACCTTTTCCAGAGGAGAAACCGAGCTCGTATAATGATTTTAGCTCCTCACGTGTCAAAGCCATGTCCCTGACAGATGTGAGGCATTTACAGATGCCCAAACACGTCACTTTTCAAGGCTTGATCTCCGTGAATTAGAGCGGATTTCGAGAAATCGTCTGGAGCTGAAGCCAAGGCGAGCTGAGAGCATCGATACTGTGACTGACTGCTGCAGAGGATGGGGGGGAGAAGGATGGCAGAATAAAGTCCTGATCGTTTGGGAACTGGCACATGTAAACACAGGAAAA
Source organism: Lates japonicus (assembly GCA_033238685.1). Lineage (NCBI taxonomy): Eukaryota > Metazoa > Chordata > Actinopteri > Centropomidae > Lates > Lates japonicus. The sequence goes on from BRZM01000067.1 coordinate 2,321,943, forward strand.
AGGTCATAATGAAGAACTTTTCAGGAGGGGAAAAAACACAAAATGAGTATTTTATGACCAGATTTCTTTTCTTAATTAGTTCAGATCTACAGATAAGGAATGAAAGGGGAAGCATTTCCGCTTCTACACAGATCTACAAATATCCAACAGTAAGAAGACCCTAAAGAATACAGTGCTCAGTAAACAAGATTTGAATGTAACAGTGAAAAAAAATGACAAGAAAACAAGATTGACAAATGTGAAAGATCAACATCAAGTCTCCAAATAAACGCGTTTCCCAAGATGTTGAACCATCAAAGGAAGTAGTTACACTTCAACTGACTCTGCGTCTACCATTTCATCTGTAGCGAGGAAGTGAATAAGCGGATCTCCCAGAATGTGGAAGTGTTTAATTTCTCCTCAGGTGCTCTTGAGCAACACACTTGACACCCACCTCCTCCAGAGCAGTTGCTCATTGGCAGTCGAGCGTTCGTTTGGCCTGGGCGTGTTCCTCTTTGTCTGGGTTGAAAAGAGTTCACAGCGTGAGTGAATAAAGATTTAAGAAACTGCTCTTTAATCCTCCAGTAAGCACCTCTCCCTGGTGTGATGGAGCCGAGAAGCTTTCCTCCTATGGCCTTAATTCTAAACCCCATGCCCTGTTCTCTGTACGAAGGCTTGAGTTGTGTTACATAATGCGACACGAGTCCCTGTAGAGTAGACTTCACACACAAGAATGTAAGAAATGCACATTATTATGATGTGTGATGATATGTCAGTTGTGTCCTCTACTCCTCTCATTCTCATATAGGTTTAGATTCACGCTCACAGAATTGATTCAATGTGATTCAGATTCCTTTTGCTTCAGAAGTTAACAAGCACACCTACAGAAAGGCTGACCCTGAGCCGTGTCCTTCAGGAAGACTCACTGACGGCTGTTAATTCATGATAAAATAACAGCTCTGATGAACAGAAAGGCACTCGGCCATGTATTGCAATCGCTCTCATACTGTATGTAGATTTCTGTCGAGACAGAAACACAACCAAGGATATTCTCAAGCAGCAACGTGTGGATTATGTCTGTCTGAAGCTTGTATGAATGAAGGAGAAATTAAATGAATTTAACGGGACACTCCACTGGCTTTTACAAGGCTGTGTTTGTGGCGGTGTGGACTTTGAAAGATGACTGCGGAGCTATCATATTAATGACTAAAAGTGATAAATATGCCACATCAGTCTTGACTATTCTTTCTTTTTTTAATTTGTCTCTCACAAGTCAAGATGTGCTGCAGGGCCCTACTGTAACCCCCTTTTTCCTTAGGCGCCATAAGGCCAAACAAACACATGTTCCTCACTCACCTGAATGAGGCCAATCATTTGGCAACGCACTGTGGTGGCAAAATATCAAATATGTGCAAGAAGATGACTTTGCTTTATCTCACAACTGTTGCAGCTAAAGACAGAAGAGTTGCCACAGCACTAACTTTTCCAGTTGTTGTAAGCATGTGATAAACGTTCAAACTGAAACTGGACTTACTGGACCTGGTGTTTCACGTCTCTGTGGGACCTGGGAGCCTGTCGGGGTCTATAAAGGCCTTCCTCAACACGCCCAAATTAATGGAGGTGCAGAATAAAATCACCAGGCTGCTCAGACAAATGTAGCGGAAAAGCTTCATTTCCTTTCTCCGTTTTATGAACAATGAGATGCAGAAATGAGTCAAATGATGAGTGGGTATCATTTTAAATCCCACTCCTGTCTTATCAGACTCTGCCTTTGTTGTGTAGACGAAGCAAATGTGTGCACACTGCATGTCAAGTGCTTTATTACTGAGGAGTACATGCGTTTTGGAATCAGCGGGGATGAGAGCTCTCTGGTGTATTCAAAATAATCATGAATGTTCTTTCCACATTGTAATCTCATTATGTGCTCACAGGGTGTTCTCGTTTCATTCAGACGCACTTAATTGTCTCTGTAGCTAATTCATACCATGTCTCTTTTTTCTTTCATCCAGCTAATGCTTTTTTTATGGAGTCCTCCCTCTCTCTCTCTCTATCTATCTATCTTTTCTACTCTTTTTTTCCTCCTCTGCTGTCCCTGCCTTTACTTGTCTCCCTCTGACTCTTTTCCTCTGTCTGTCTCACCTCATTAGTGTCCATTATCTGTGGGGAGAGCTAAAGATGCAGCGTTCACAATCAGGACGTCAACAAGTCATTTCCTGCAGGAGATACATGACACTGTGTGTGTGTGTGAGTGTGAGTGTGTGTGTGTGTGTGTGTGTGTGTGTGTGCTAATGAGCTACAAATCCCCTGGTTGTGTTGCTGCCCAGGCTGCTAGTTATTGGCGAACATGAATGTGGGATTTACAGCACAGCAGCTGAGATATCTGCATCACACACACACACACACAGATTAGTTTCTATCATCTCACTAAGTGGAATCCCTTTAAGTAGAGGAGGGATTCCTGCACTATAAGTAATAGCTCAATAAATTAAAGCTGCTAAATAAAGCCTGATAGAAAAAAGTTTCATGACCACAGCGTCGTATTTATTCCACATCATGAAAGAATCACATGACTGAAACAGTGCAAAGTAATGGTGGTGTGGTCTCAGTGGTGAATGGACACAAACATTTGTTTTCACCTCAGTCTGTGACATAAAATCAGGGTTTTCACCACTTTTTTTTTTTTTACTTCTTCTTGAGTCTTAGTGTCTGAGAGGTTCAGTAACCCTAAAACCTAAACCTCGAACAAACAAATGTCAGCTGTAAATGGTTAGACATTTCCTGTATTATCATCACTTATTGCACTTGGTGGTGAAGAAACGTTCTGTGGCATTCACATAATTTTGTGTTGACAAAATGTTCTATGCTTATTTTGTGAATTTATTTAACTTGAATGACCAGCAGTGGCTTTTCCTTCTAGCTATACACTGATAAAATGATCATCCCTTTTCCCACTGACATCCATATATATTTACATTTCATAATTCTGAGAGGCTTGGTTTCTTAAATGATTCACCCGAACACACGAACCTGAGTCTCTCTCGTCTCTCTCACGGGGTTGAGGCTTGTGATATCGTCTCTGCCTCCCTCTGTTAACAGCAGCATGTGACAGGGTCAACTCAAATCTGCCCCCTCACTCTCCGATAACAAGCCACACATACAGTACATTTGACAGTGACACACGGTGCGCTGAAAACGATCATTATTGGAAGATTTTTCTGCTGTGTGGTGGGAGAGGAGATGTCACACCATGTTAGCAACAGAATCATTTTGGCCTTTGGGTCAGTTTTTCATTTTTAGTGTTTTAATGCTTCTTTTTTCTCACCCCACCTTATCAGTGCTGTCCAATTATCCAGTTTTTATTGGCTTGACTGCAATTTAAAGGTGCTATACACAAGTTTTTGCTATAGCTATATGCTAACTCTTGTTTTGCTTCTATCACTTCTTTTCTCTTACTGCAGTTAGCATGCTAACCAGCTAACCACAGCCCATTTCCTAATACCACTGCTATAGTGAGTCACTGTAGCATCCGTCTGCCCTTAGTTCATCATGTGAGGAGTATTGTAACCTCTTGTAAAAACAACAATGACTGGAACTTTTGGTACATATACACGTTGACCTTGAAAACTGCTGTTTCCAATTTCAAATCAAAGCATAAGAAGAATACATGTACTGAAGATGAGAAAGAAAAACAGAGGAGGGAGATTTTGAAGGAGGTCAGAACATTTTCATGTGTTGCTGATTTTCACACACTCTGACATATTTTGCTGCTTTGATAGCTATGTCAGTTTCCCCCCAACACATTTTGTTTTGGTCAGAGTGTGTCGGATCCTCGGTATTTGAGTTTTATTTCAGTTAACAAGTTGGTTTTTCTGCTGCAGTGTAACAGGAAGTGTTGCTCAGTCTCTACCTCATGTTCTGGCTGAACTGACAGAAGTGACTCTCTGTCTGTCTCCCTCTGACTAATTTTCTGACTGTGGGAAAGTCTTGGCCTGTCCTTGGCCTGGTGCGACAGATTCCACCATGTGATCAGAGGCGACAGATTCCCTACATATCAGACGACTCGGGTGTCCACGTCCGCTTCCTGCCCCGTCGGGACACACACACACACACACATGCTGACACCTAAACCCCAGTGTCCAATCTGCCTTCCTGTCCCTGTGCTCAGGGCTAGCGGCCCAGTCCAGGTCCACACAGCTGCCAGCCATCTCAGGTTGCAGCACTCAGCCTGAAAATAGATGCTGTGACCGTTAACATCCAACATACTAACAGCTTCCTGTTAAAGCTATGATGGGCATATGAGGTTAGGGAGAGAGCAGGGGAGCTCATGCGACAGACTGTCACTCAAACACTTTAACCTGAACTGCAACATAATTTTTTATCTCCCATGATGCTTCCAAATGTTGCAGTTTAAGAGAAATAAGGCCGTCTTCTTGTGACAACCGCAGCTCAGAAAATACTTCCAGTGATCGAAAATGATACGAAAATGCAAGGAAACACTGAAATTCTTGTTATAATGACGGCACATTCACAATATTCTGCACTTTGAACCTCTGTTATTCGTCTGCCAGTCACTAACTCTGTACATCAGGGCTTTTTCGCAGCACACATTTTGACTTGTCACAGCAGGAAAAGTGCAAGTGTCTCAGTGTGACAGTGAGCTCGCATGCACAATAGGAAGCTGAATATGAAGCAGCTTAATGGAGATCAGTCATCAATCGTTTTCTTTATACCTGTGTTTTTCCTGCTGTGAAATATTGTTGCTCTGGAAGGTATCTGGAATCTCTGCTTTTACTTTAACCTGTCAGCCTCTTAGTCACACCACTGAGTCCTTTACCTGTCTTGAAGAAAAGTCAGACTGGATTTCACCGGGACAGACTTACCTGCTCGAAGCAGTGGGACAGGTTATAGCATGTGTAAGGTTGTCAACATAACACGACAGTGTGCAAAGTAAAAAAAAACAAAAAACAGCTTTTTATTAAACTCTCCATCGTTTTTATGATCTGTCCCTGAACCCACTGCAAACACCATCCCTCCCTCGCTGCAGTTACATAAAGAGGAATATAAACAATCAATATTCCCTGAATGAGGTCAGCCCTGCTGTCAGACATGTTGGACGTTATGAGAGGTTTGTGATTTTGTTTGTCAGGAAGTTCAATCAGATTGAACGCTGGCGAGTACATCTCTCACCTCTCCTCACTGAAATTCTCTTTCAGTACAAATTTACACAAGATTTTTTAATAATGCGTTTTTAAAATGTAAAAGTAACCCATTTTTTGCAAGCAATTCTTCATAATCTTGTCCATTATAGAGTATCTCACTCTCTGAAAACAAGCCGAACAAACCATTCGTCTATAATCAAGTTACAGTTACACATCAGTTTATCATAAATGTCAGGCTCTGTATGTTTCACCTATTGCGCTAAATTGCCTTGTTTAGTATTTTCCTCAAATAAAAGTTATAAAGTGGGACATAATTTGTCATAAAGTCAGCTCTCAGCTGGTTGATTCAGGGGGAGAAAATGAGTAATTTTTGAGTCAGAGTGATTTTCAGTCTGGGGCTCAATGGAAAAGAGGCTCTTATCTGGTGAGTAGGTGTTCATCAGGCCTATTTCTGGTGGAGTGCCGACAGACGAGCTCAAGTGTTTCCTCTGTGTTGTCATCCACACACACACACACACACACACACACCAGTGCTGTGCAGAAGCACTGATGAAATCCTCACAAATCAACACTCAACACATTCTGGAAGAGGGTGAAGTGTGACAAACACACACACACACACTTGCACACACACACACACACACACACTTAAAGCTTAATATTCTGTCGCCCTGTCACTATGGCAACTAGGCCACAGCGCTAACCGGTGTGGTGAAGTGTGAGTGTGTTTATTTGTGCGAGTGTAAGTGCCTCTCTGCACGTGTACATTTGTTTGTGTACATAAACATGTGCTTGTGTGTTTCGGTGTCTGCGTGTGCGCGGCAGCGATGTTGGGATTAACCTTTGTGGATGTACGGTGACATCACACCTCCCTTTAAGCCTGAGAGGGAGCTCGTCGAAGGGGTTTTCATTAGCTTCTCCAGCAGCTACTGTGGGAATCCTCTGATCCCACATGTGAAAAGATGAGATGAGCAGTCTAGAAGGAATGTTGTGAGTTTAGCATCAAATTTCATTCTCGTACTCACCCAAGAGCTGTGTCCAGTGGTGGAGAGCAACAGCCATGTTAACTCTTCTTTTTCTATCACTTCCTCCTCCCTCCTCCCTCTAATGAAGTTAGCGTGCTAACCAGCTAACCCCAGCCCACCCGTCTCGTTACTTTCCGATACTGACTCCAGTCTGCCCTGAAGACTCTTCTGCATTTATCTAACAACAGTACTGTAGTTACAAGTGTACTTCTAGATTACAAAACATGTGATAATCTTATAAAATACACTAGATTCTTAAAAATTTAAACCACCGGTTCTTTGACCAGAGGGGGACTGTTTGTCACAGCTCCACATTTACATTTACGTTCGACAGATGCTTTGATATTTTAATCACATTCAGTTGACAATACTTCTGTACTCTTTGTAGGATTTTAGATGAAGTAATTTCACTTGTAACAGAGTATTTGCACACTGTAGTGTTGGTATTTTTACTCAGGAACATGAGTATTATTGTGAGAATATTGTAAACATTAGCATGTTAGCAGTGTCACTGTGAACACGTTGCCTCAGCGCAACCTCACAGAGCCGATACTGTGGCTGTAGACGCGTCTGTCTCTCCTCTGTGGCCTTGGTCTAATCTTGCGTTTATCTCATCCAACTCGGATTACTCTCACTCTCTTTTTACTTCCATTAGCAGGACTTCCTCGGATCGTTCACAAGTTGTCCAGAGCGCAACTGCCAGGCTTTTAACAAAGTGCATTAAAGGGTCTTACATTACACCCATCTTGATATCTTTGTTCTGCCCACGGCGCTGGAGACACCTGGTTGGTTGTGGAGACCTTGAGGTCTCTCTAAGTGTGTGTCAGAGAGGACAGTTAGCTGTCATGTCTGTGCAGTTTATCTGTTTATTTCTGCAGCAGGACGGTGAATTATTAATAAACTTTAGCATCAGTGAACTAATTTAGAATATTGTCGGACTGAGAAAGACTTTATAGATCACGTGAGATGCTGTGTCTTTTGGCGGTCTGCCTGTCTCAGTCTGTCTGTCTACGCTAACAGTAAAGATATACAGCAGTTCGGATGTGCCTGGATCATTAAAGTTAAAATGGGTGAGCGTGCAGGGTTTCAAGGGGCTCTCCCTGCTTCATTAATAATCCACGTGAGACCAGTTCACCTCCAGACAGCAGGAATACTAACTAACCTCACCTATCTTCCTCCCCCGTTCACAGTCTCTCTCTGTCTCTGTCTCTTCATGTGTCCGTCTCACATATCTGGGTTTGTGTGTCTGTATTTTGCATCCCTCTGTGTGTGTGTGTGTGTGTGTGTGTGTGTGTGTGTGTGCGTGTGTGTGTGTGTGTGTGTGTGGAGGTTTTCTTTGGTGTGTATATATAAATGACCTCGACATCCTGTCTCGACTCTGGAGGTGAGGTAGAGGATGTCTCCTGTTTGCCATCTAATAGGCTTAATTTAGCATTTGGGGTGGTGGTGTGTGGAGTTCCCCTGACGTATATATCTTATTATTATCATTATTATTATGATTTCCTAAAAGGCATAAAAACATGTTTACATATAGTTTCAAAAAGCCATCAGTCAGTGCTCATAAAATATTTGATGAACTGTTTTGTAGATAAAAGTTGTCCCTTTACACCAACAATGAGTCGGAAATACTGGTGTTTTTCAGGTAGTAGTAGTAGTAATACTGTGTGTGAGTGGTAGTGGTGATGCAGGAATGGTAGTATGAGGTAATAGTAATAACAGCAGGGACTGTAGTTCAGTAATAATTCAATAAAACTGGGGATGATGGTTTTCTTGGTTTTGTTATGCACAAACACGTAGATCAATACCTCATCGCAGAAACAGCAGCTTAAAAACACAGTGATGGTGTCGCAGTGGTAGTGATGGTATGTAGTGTCAGGCTTCACGCTCCATTTCTCTTAATTAGTTCAACGTGGCGACAGCAGCATTTGAAATCAGTTGCTGCTGTTGTTGACAAACACGCTGCTCGGTTTGAAGGTGCTCCGGCCTGTAACATCAGACCGGATTGAACCAACGCTGAGGGAAGGATGAGCGGATGACATTAATGATTCATGGCCGGGGTCTGGTTGTTGTCGGTTACTGGCAGAGCGCCTGACGTCCCTCCAGACCGGCTAAACGATGATGTCATGTTTTAGAGCATCGATTAAACTCTCCCCTCGAACGCATCTCTCTGTCTCTATTGTTCTCTGTGTCTCTCTCCTCACTTCTGCCTCCCTCTCCTCCCCTCTCCCTCTGCACTGACCTCATCAAGCCCATCATCAGAAACCAGATGCGGCCGCTAAAACAATAAAGCTCCCATCCAGAGAGTCATAAAACACATCATAATCAGATGGTGCATGCCAGGATCAATAGTTTCCAGTCAGACCCGGTACCCTAGAAGGCAGTTTTGGATGCTGCAGCAGGATGCAGAGGGGGCTGAGAGGATTGATGGGGGCTGAGAGTTGGGTTACATCTAAAGTGCACCAGAGAATCGATAGTTTGTGGAAGCTTTGGCACACGGTCAGACTTATGGGCCGATCTCTCGTGGGATCTGAAACGCACAGGCCTGCTCTACAAAACAACCCTCACCAAAAAAAAAAAAAAAACATATTGTGTTTCACTTTCAATTTGAGACACAGCAGCACTGTTAGACAAAACACACGCACCTTCAGAAAGGTACAGTGGGTTTTGTTTTTTAGAGGTTATCTGTGGGGGAAGAAATATTCTGAGCTTTTACGTCCACAGTGTAGAAATATAAGTGAAAGTTATGTAGGATATTGAAAAAGGACAAAAATATTGGAATGAAAATATGCAAACAAACCAGACTAATGTGTGCATCACTTTAATGATGATCATTCGTCATCTTTATCCTATAATCATAATTTATTTGTTACTTATATTTTTTGTAATATGAATCTGAATCTGCAAAGTAACTAGTAACTTTCCTTATCAAAGTAAATGTAGTGTTTTACATGATTCAGTGAAGCTTTGTGATGATGCAGTTGTGTTTAAAGTGTGTCTTTAGTTCCCAGTGACTTCTCACTAGTTTCATTTTGTAATTGGTCTAAACCCACATCCTATAAAAAAGTATTGTAAACAGGAAGTAGAATCACAAGCTGCTAAAACAACATTAAAGCCAAACAGCTACACAGTATTCAGCTACATAGGAATGACTGTGTGGCCCAAACACTTAAGTTATGACTAAGTCATCCCTGACTGTGATGACGATATCTCACTAACATGATTGAGGATGAATTCATTTCAGATTTAAGTTCAATATCCAACAAATAAAGACAATGTACAGCCGCTCTTCTGTAACAGCAGCAGCGGCCATGAGTTGAACAGAAATAAAATGCTCACTGTGTTTACTCCCAGATGGACCATGGCCTCAGGAGGAACTTGTACCTCCATGCTGCTGCCTCTCTCACAATTTAACCCCGAAATAAAAACACACAACCCTCTGCTTTTCAAGGCCTTGTGTAGGACGGCAGACAACAACGTCAGCTACCATTTTACAGCCCCAGGTGGAGGCCTCACAGACCGAGACTGATCATCTGCCTGAGGTCTTCACATGTTCCCAAGGATCATTACCCCTCTAATTCAGACCAGGTCTGAACCCTACAGCTGTTATAAGAAAAAGAAGGTGGGACAATCAAATATGTAAAGAAAGAGAGGAATGAAACAGGTGCCAATGACCCATTTATTGTATTTCATGGAGACTGATGGAAGAAAGAAGCTGAATGGAGCTGAGGTGCTGTTAGGAGAGAAGCAGTGAAGGATTTTAACTCCACTTTTCAAAGAATCATCGCTGTTGTGACAGAACGGACAGAGCTCTCCAACAACCAGCGTCCATTTTTGTTTCACTTCCAGCCGGAGTTCATGCTGTTTCCTGTTACTGCCTGGAGACAGCAAAAGGCAGTAGTACAAACTCCTACTCTAATTTTATAAAAGCCAACGTTTGTCAGGGCTTTTGTCTTCTTTTCTCTCCCCCCTCTTCTCCTCTCTTAAAGTGAGCTGAGCTGCTGCTGCTGCTGCTGGAGCTGGAGCACTGACGGCTGGCAGAGCTGATCATGTGACTTCACACAGATCACCGTGTTTCACTACGCTCAGGATGTTTGGACGCAGCCAACGACTCTGCTCGAGCACGTTTGTGTGTTCGGGCACACAACGGAGGAAGCAAAGCGTGCACACACACACACGTACATACAGAGAAAGAGAGAGAGAGAGAGTGTGTGTCCTGCCTTGCTGAACTGCACTGCCAGTTCCATTCATAGTTAATCAATGGAGAGGAAATGTAGATCTGAGATTCTAATTATCCTTTGCCGCGGCCTCTTTCCTCCCTATACTCTATACCTCTCTCTCAACTCTCTCATCCTCTCATCTCTTTTCTTCTTCCTCTGATTTTGTTTCATACCGCCTCACTTCATCTCTGTCAGCTCCAATTTTCTGCCTCGGTCCCCATCGCTCTCCTCCCTCCCTCCCTCCCTCCACCAAGGCTCGTTTTTAGTTGAATGATATATCAAACAGTAGCTAGCTGCTGAATGAGAGGGATTTGCTAACGCCCCCTCTTCTGAACTCCATCTCACACACACACATATACACAGCCATCTTCAGTACTGAGTGATCGCAAGAGGGGAGCAAAGGGTGTATTAATTCCACTATACTCAAGCCACACACACTCGTATGCAGGCACACTCACACACACTCTATGCTGAGAGCTATTCATTCATTAATGGAGTCACGTGCTGCACGTCTCAGTTTCACACATCACTGGCCTTGGGTTAGAGGGAGAGAGATGGACAGAGGGAGTGTGTTGCATTCATTTCTGTGCATGCTCTTCTCAATATGTTGTTTTTCGTCTGCGCACATTCAGACAAAACTGTGTGTCTGTGTGTGCCACTGAAGTATGTTCGCTCTCATGCATGGACAGATACATTAGCGTGAGTGGGTGTGTAATTGTGCGAGCATGTTCCTGTGCATTGTTGTGTGCGCAGTCACCCTCCACTGGCTGCCTGCCTCGGATCTGCCGTCACATGGCCTCTGCTCTGGAACACACGAGGCAGCCGATAGTGCAGAGGAGAGTGATCACATCTCCCTCTGGGATCAGGATTTTCTTAACTTCTCCACCTGTGCGTGAGAAGACAGGTGGGCTCAAGTTCTCCAGCTCTGAGACAGATATTTAAATTTAAGAAAAAACTAAAAAATCCTGCAGGATTTCTGACGATTACTGCCCTAACTCCTACATGCATCAGCCCACTCCCGCCCACTCCCATGGAGACCCTGATCACTCCCACCCTGTGCTAATGTTTTCTCATTGGAAACGTGTGCACCTCACCCTGCAAGAAAATAAGACACATGCAGCCCTTATGGATTAAACTCGAAGCTGTGGGACCTAAAATTGGATTAAAATGTTATGGATCGAGTCCCTGTTTCTCTGATAGTTTGTGCTGTTTCCAATAGCAGCAGATACAAACCAGATGCTGGAATGTCCATGTTCTGAGGAGCAGTGATGGTGTTACTGTTCACAGATCAGATTTGGATAAGGGATGGTTATTTCTTGGGGTTACTGATGTTGAGATAAAATTTTTGTAGCTGTATATTAGTAATATACATGGAGTGCTGCGACATCAACTAATAAAATGACAAAGATATAAACAATAAAATAGAAATAAAATGCATTTTACTCATAGAAACTGCTGATTATTTGTAGACAAATAAAAAACATTTTCAGCTCTAAAGCGTATTAAACCTTATGCGAGAAGATGCACAGATAACCTTTACAACAGTCAGTGAACGCCTCCTCCTCCTTCAGCCACTGTGGGTTAAAAAAACAACTATTAAATCTATGCTAACATGTTTTTAGCTTGTGCTAGTAGCTACAGACTCAGTTTGCTAGCTCTCACCTGTACGCCCTAAAATGCTGACGTCATTGTTGGCATTTGTTTATATTACAACTTGGGTCTTATTTTGAGAGTTTCAGCCATCGTACCTCACCTCATCACATTACAAACACTGTGGGTGTGTTCACTGTTAATTAATCAGGCTAAACTGTCTCACCATGATGGACATTATAAAGGTTCAGGCTTCCTGACAAACACTGTTAATAAAGCTGAGCTAACGTGTAACAAATATTTATATATAACGCTGTTGTGCTTGTACTTTTCAAGTATTTTCAAATACCATAAGTACCAAGTGCTTTCACACACACACACACACACAGAGAGAGAGAGAGAGAGAGAGAAATTTGCAGGAACAACACAGCCTCTGATCAGCACAGATGATTTCTGTCCTGACCTGAAAATCACCTCACCATAAAAATCCTCAGGCAGCGCTGCAGCTCTTTGTCTCTTACCAACGTGTTTAATCAACACCTTCATCTTGCACCAAACTCTATATGTGTGATTAACAGGATGAGAGACCTACTTTTTCCCCATCACACAGACAGCAGTGGGGTTCCAGCTGTAAGCACCGCTCTCGCTCTGTATCAAGTGTGTGTGTGTGTGTGTGTGGACATGTACAGGCCAACCACCTAACAGCTTCTACTGTAATTACACACACACACACTGACAGCAGCTATGAAAAGGAAGAGCGAGCGAAGGGAAGAGAAAGAGGTGAAAACAGAGAAGGAATTAGGAAGATTCAGGTCTCTGCTGCGTCTCATAACTGATCTGTTTAAGTTTATTATTATGAAGTCAAACCTTGGAGCATTACTATCACCATGGTGACCCCCACCCCCACCCCCACCACAACAAAGACCATTTCTATTAAAGGTCCTCTGTGGAGGTTTTGACCACTGGTGGCGCTGTGGAGCAAGGTTTTGTTGAACTGGCCACCATATTGTTTATATCACATGTGGCACGAGCTACGACTTGACACATGTTTATGTCGGCAGCAGCAATGAGGTAATAACAGCGGTGAAGACATCAAGCTGATGAAAATGATGAAAAAAGTTTCTTATTTGCTTCAACCACAGATTTATTTTCAAACCTGTGAGGATTTTGGTGAAACAGCAGTTATAGTCTTACAAAGTTCTCATAACGAATATATAACAGTTTAAAAGTTTAAACAGCTTCTTGTCAGGATTTACTCAAGTCAAGTCACATGGTTCAAGATCCAACACCTATGTGAATATTTTATGAAAGCATCACAGCCAATGGTATTTTTTTACGTGGCGATAATCCAGCATACATATAAGTTTTGTTTATTTACTGTTAAATTACATGTGAAGCATCAACACAATTGTTCAGTGAAAACTCTTCTTTGTTCCATAGTCATCAGCTTTATTGAACCTGCTGCTTAATGTTTTGGGATGCATGCTAGAGACTAGTCTTACAAGTCAGCTGCACAGCCTTCAGAAGTTTTTTTTTTTTTTTTGTAATCAAAATGTCTGGTAAGTTCTGAAACTAGTGGATAAACACTAATCTGCTTTTAAATCTGATCTCCAGTTCTCTGTGTGGCTGATGTTTACAGATAAAACATTTAAAACAACATGTTTGCTGACTCATACATCTATTTATATTGAAGTACATGTTGTCAGAATATTATTTTATCTCTGGTAAATACTGATGTTTTTCTGATGTGATGACGGAGCAGAAGACAAAGTCATTATAAAATGTTTAAGTACACTGGTCCTCAGAGAAACAGTAAATAAGACCAGTGAGTGGTTTAGTCCAGACCTGAAGAAAAGAAGCAGGATAATAATGTGAACAAACCTGGAGCCAAACAACCCTTTCAATAGACATGACTCAACTCTCTGAGGAGCCTGGTCTTGTTAGAGACAACGTGTACTTTTTTTTTTTTTTTTATTGTACTACACCTCTCTCACTGAGGTTTAACAGAGAATATTGAAAACACATCAATGGATAACAGTTGGATAACAGTTTCACATAACAGTGTTTTCATCATTTGTTTTTTTTAAATCCAGAAACATAAGACACAGTGTCCAGAGAGTGAAATCCAGAGTCAACAATGTACAACATTTATAGTAATTGGCAGTGATTCACAATATTAAAGCTGGACTGAGGCAGAGCACAAACACGGTTCATTCAATTTATCAAGCCTCACAAAAGAAGAAGAAGAAGCACAGTCACATCTTCACCAAAAAATCAGTGGTTATAGATCTGAAACAGCATCTGAGCTCTAACCCATCTGTGGACTTTGATGCTGCTTTTCCTGAGGTAAACTACTTTAGGAGAAACAAACAGTTTCAGCTGAAACTCATGAAATTTACACTCCACACGCCCTCAGACATTTGCAGTCATTCATAAGAACAACACTACTTCCTATGTAGGGAATAGTGGATAAATAAACAAGGGAGGGACAGTGAACACAGCAAAAGAGTTTGAGGCTGAAATTAAGAAAGAAAGAAATAGTCTTGGTTTAGATTATTTAGATCAGGTAAATAAACTACAGAATAAAGACAGGTGGAGACAGTAAGAAGGGATGTAAGTGTGATATATACAATAATAAACAGGACATGTCAGCAGTTATATAGATATGTTATATGAAACTGATTCTGGCACAGCAGTGACGTTAAAGGCATCATCACATCAACCCTGTGTGACTGTGAATCACCTGCTGCCCCCAAGAGCCAGCGAAACACCCACTGCTACAATTACTATCATTACTCTCATAATCATTATTATTAGTCTTTTGTATTAGCCTTATTATTATTATTATTAAATCCCTCTTTGTATAGACCATCAGCCCTTTCATATCGAATGCAGCTCACATCACGACGTCCCCTCAGTGTTTTCTTTCTGCGGCAGCTCGTTTTATGTTTCTCGTCAGTATAATTCAGTAGAGGAGCCTGGTGGCTGTGATGATAACTTTTCATCTCTCTCTCTCTCTGAGCACAATGGTGAGTCGTGCCTGTTTGTGAGGCCAGTCTCTTCCCACCTTCCCACTGAGACAGAAAACAGGTCAGAGTAAGACTGGCTGTCCCTGAGACACATATTGTATAACGGGCTGCCCAACAACACTGTGTTCAAAAATACCCAGTGCTGAGCTGCACTGTGTCCCAGTGTGTGTGTGTGTGTGTGTGTGTGTGCGTAGGTGTGTTGTGAAAACACATTTATATGAGTACTGTATGTGCAATAAATGTGTGTGTGCTGTGTGAATGTGAACGCGTGTGGCAGCGATACAAGTGAGTCACCAGATTATGATTAATACAGTTCGTTTGCCTCAGTTTTAGGTTTGTTATTTAACCAGTGAATCGCTTTATATTAGTCGTCTGTGATAAAAAAAAAAGTCTCCTCCTGAGAACAACAACAGCATCAGTGGCTTCAAAACAACCTGTTTAAGTTCAAGTTCCAGCTAACCTTCACAAAGTGTTTATTTAATCCAACGATCTTTCACTAAATCCAACCGAACTTTAACCAGAACGCTCATAAAACCGGTTCATGTCTCAGCAGCCTTGTTCTTCTTCTGCACACGTCACTGTTGTTATAGATATTGTGAACATGTGCAGTTATACAACAGCCAAGAACTGATGAGTCTCATGCAGCTCGTAGACATTTCAGTGATTGAATCAACATTTAAAGCACCTCAGTAATCCATTATGACAGAGTTTAGTGATGCAGAGCTACTTTTGGGTCAATGGTCAACCCAGGCACTGTACTGTCTGTATGAACTGAGCTCATGATGCGTGGCTCTGATTTGTTTTGTGTCTCTTTGTGGTGGTTTTGCATCTTTTTCTGGTCTTTTTGCATCTCTTTTTGGTCTCTTTGTGGTTGTTGTGTGTCTCCTCATGGTCGTTCTGCATCTCTGTGTTCCTATTGCGTTTCTTTGCGGTGGTTTTGTATCTCTTTGTGGTCTTTTTGGGTCTCTTAGTGGACATTTTGCATCTCTTTTTGGTCTTTTTACATCTCTTTATGATGGTTTTATGTCTCTGTGGTTATTTTGTGTATCTTAGTGGTCATTTTGTGTATTTTAACTGAGCTCTACGACTGTAAACAGGAAATATTAATACAGAGGCTCTGGGCAGCTCTGGGCATCCATTTTTTTAGTTGTTGTTGTTGAAGGAAAATATTTTATGCTGGTGTTTCTTTGGATCTACAGTGGAGAGTACAGGTTAATGCTAACCTGTAAGCATATTAGCCAGAATTATGACATGGGCTAATGACCCTCAAGGGGCCTGAAGGCTGCAGGTTTCTTGTGATGCTATAACATGTGAAAGTCTTATCTCTTGTGTGTGTGTGTGTGTGTGTTTAAATACAGTGCTCCTGACAGCCAGAAATAGAAAGAAGTACTTAAGACAAAGAAGGAAGAAGAGAAGAAGTGCAGTTGGTGAGGTGAGAGCTCAGGTAACCTTTAGGCTGCAGAAAATAAATTGGCGTTGAGTCCTGACCGTGTCTCCAGTAATGAGACAGTGTCTGATGCCCTGACACCGGCAGAGAAGGCTGTGCTCCGAGCTGTCTCTTTGAAAAATAACAATGAACCTGTGTTCTGTGAACGGAGCTGCGAGTGAATCAGTGATATATTGTGTGGAGAGACAGCGTAACGCTTTGGTAGTTAGAAACAGAAGTATGTAATCAATATGTGCATTCACAATGAGCCAATGAACAGAGACTGAGATAATGTAATCATATTTACTGGCTCACATTCATTTTCTGGCGGCTGAGTTTTGAATTAGTTTGATTGAGAGCAGAGCGGGGACGCCTGAGACGAGTACATTACAGTAATTAATACTGGAAGAAATAACAGCATGTCTCACTTTTTCTAGGTCATTTAAGCAGAGGAAACACCTTCACTTGGCTTTATTTCTCAGAACATCGCATGTGCTCACATTAATATGGCTTTCAAAGAAAAGGTTCAATTTTCGAAAAATGTTTTGATGTCTGACAAATGCGTTCTCAGCTGCACAGAGTCTAAAATGTGTTTTATTACTTTACATTCACCGGGGAAATCAAAACTGTCTGATACACATCATTTGATACGTAAGGATTTAATATTTTTAGCTTTCGTTTCACCAAGTTTGTGTCTATTTTAAGATCAGTATTAGCATTATTGTGCAGGAAAATCAACATATTTCCAAGCAAAATTCAAAATGGTTGCCTGAGGTATAATATTACTATTACCTGACAAAATTCAGATCTACCAGTGACGTATGAATAAAACCAGTCAAGGTCATTTTTATGCCAAAAACAACTGATTTTACAGCATATAATAAGCTGTTTGCACCATGGCCTTGCTGGTGTACTCTGTCTCAACTGTACATCTCTCCTGTTTGTATTGTTTTTCATACCACATATTACTGTATTAACCAGTATTTGTGTCTGTCTGACGTCCTGACCGTCTTCTTAATGCAGACTGACATTTGTTGTTTGTTGTTTCCATTTGCCAGAAGCAAACGGATGCACAAAGTCAAGTGTGACAGATAAAGTCAAACGACAGGACTGATGTGCAAAGAAGAGGAGCAAGCAAAAGTGTGAAATTTAACGTGCAGATATCACATTCACTATGTTCACCATCTTAGCTTGCCGTGTTAGCATGCCAACATTTGCTAATTAGCTAATAAGTTCTTCAAATTAAATGATACATGTCGTTCGTCTCCAGCCTCAGATATGACCCACAGGAACAAACCAGCTGAGTCCATCCACACCACACCTTTGCTCCCATCAGAACTATTACAGCCACTTGAGATGACATACGAATAAAACATAACTATGGACTCATTTTTTACAGGAGGACAGTCTCTAATTAGCAGTTAACACAAAGTAGAGTTGAGGCTGATGGGAATGGCAGCTGTTTCTATCCCTGGAGCTGCAGTGACAGCATGGCTTTAACCTGAAAACACTGAGGGTATTTTACAGGATGATTCCAGCATTTTTAGACAAAATATTTCTGACTTTTGCTTCAAAAATGACAAAGCTGAATTCTCTGGATTCATGACCGCCTTAAACTCTAATGTTGTTATTCACCACGTGTACTCCAGTCTGTACTTTGCCAGCTGAGCGAAGGATGGAGGGAGGAGGAGACAAATGGACAGGCAGAGAGATAGATGGTGGGACAAAGACAGTGACTGATACTTCTACCTCCTCCTCCATCACTCCTATCCCAGCGGTGCTTCATGCCCTGATGCTCGGTGACATCTGGCCTTCATTCAAATCAGCGTCCTTTCATTCATCCCCTCCCGTTAACCAATAGGAGAGCTCGGTCTTAGCAGAGACCGCCCACGTGTCTTCTCCCGGCACCAATACACACACACTCAGCTTATCTATTCTGCTCTCCCATTCGTTCACTCTGCCTTTCATTCTCCCTGTACTGTCCTCCGGCTGTAATGAATGAAGTCAGTGCAGCAAAGCAAACGAGGAGTTAGAGGCAGCATTAAGGGAGCGATGGATAAACAGAGGATGCAGGGAAGAGAGTATATTCAGCTCATGAGAGGAGCAGAAACCTCAAACACCACATTTGCATTTCATCATTCAGAACATGATGCACATCTGGGACTTGCACCGAGCAAGAGCGAGAGAATCGCTCAATGAGAAACAAACCCAGCTAATGGGCGACAGTAGTCAGTCTACCCTGGAAACTAACAAGAAGAGGGCATTAGCACGGCTGTCGTTTTTCATTTTAACCTAGCAGGAAGACATTTATCATACATGTAGCATCTGGTGAGTTAGGACACACACACACCACAACTTCTGCAGATACCTCCTGCTGAGCAACCAATGATTCACGGCGTTGCTCAAGAGCGCTACTGCAGAAGCTGAGAGGAAGGGAAGAGTATGTTACTGTCACTTCTGCTTTTTGAAGGCGATCTGCAGTGAAGTTCCATGAAACTTAAAAGAGATGTTACACTGCGTTTATCTGTTCATCTGCACTCTGATGTTTCTTCCAAGCAAATGTGATGTTGTTAGGAGGCAGTGAGAGAGATGGTGATTCATCATCAGTTTATTGTAGATCAGCCACTTAAACATACACTATGGGAATATAATTTCCCCCACAGATTAATATTATCTGTTAGTAACACCGTCTGCTTTTAGAAAACTACTAACCACTGTATGCTTCCTGTGAAGCGCCAAACAGCAGACAGAAAAAGTTTACAAGTGGCTGACCACAGCTGAGCATTTAACAGCTAAAGATCCAGATATTTTTCTTAGAAGTTAGTGGAGACCAAAGACAGAGCTAAAAAGGCAGCGAACAGGCGACTTACATTCATGACGATGCCAGAAACACGACTACAAATAAATGTTAATGTCAATTTGTTTCTCTAAAGTCAGGAAATTGTTTGTTACCTTAGCAATAGCGTCTTAGTAGCTGTGTTATCTGTCAGCTTCTTCTGCTGTTTTTCTGCCATCAGTCACCACACTGAGCAGAACGAACGTGCAGCATTAACATTTTAGCACATGCTTTGACTTATTTCCTTTGTTAAGAATCTAACTCACATCTATCACTGTAACAGGTTTGTGTACGTGTTGGGTTTTATTCCATGTGACTTCACTGTGAAAGAGAAGTAGAGATTTACCTCCTTCATTAAGTCGTGCAGGGTACAGTAAGGGCAGTAAAGAACAGACCTCACAGTAAATGATTTCATGGGTGTGTAACATACTGTATCAACTCCTAATTTAACTCTAAACAAAGAACACATCACATATTCATAACTTCAAGTCTTCGATATCTTGGTGTTTTTCTTTCCTCGCTTATTATATTCATTTGCATTTGTGTATGTGACACTCAGTGGATCTTGCACTCTGTTTAGATGTGCCTGCCTATAATGCCTCCAAAATCCAGAGACATAATAAGCAGCCTCTTTCATGTGTTGAGGTGAAGTGAGTCCCTGGGGGATCGACTCTGTGCTGCTCAAAGACGAGATTTCCTCTTACAGATGAAAAGGAAATGAAAGTGGGTGGGGAGTCGAGCAAAACAGAAAGCAGAGGAGCAAGAGAGGGAGTTCAGGGGTAAAACCAAGAGAGAGACACAGAGAAAGAAAAGAGCAAAGGACTGAGCTGGAGAAAGTGCGTGGGTTGTGAATGAGTGTATGTAGCAACACAACACCCAGAGGATGAACCCTGCTGACTGTGGTGATCCCCTGAGTTTCTACCTGGTGCCACCAACTGCTCAACCTTTCCTCTGAAACACTTAGAATATCTCAACATCTACCAGGTGCCTTGGAATGACAGCTGATGCACATATACAGCACATATGAAGTAGCTTTTAATGGAGGTGCTCAGACAACAGCAGAGACATAAGAAATGACAAAGAAACAGAGCAGCAGCAGTAACATGTGATATCTTCTATTCTCTCAAAGGGGAGCGATTAAGTAGAAGAGCAGAGCTGGTGGTTCCCTATAGGCTTATTATTGGTGGGAATGAATGCACATCATCTCCAGAGATCAAAACCATCATTATACTGTAGCTATGTGATGTTAAATGATACATTATCCTGACATTAGATCAGATTTCCGAGGCCTTTAAACCTTTATACCCAGAGAGATAAAGCTAATTACAACAAACCGATCGTGACTTGAAATAAAGATGCAGAAGTAATTGAATTCTCCTGTGATATGAAATGGGCAATTCAATATCAGGGAAGCAATATAGCACAGTTTTTAATAAACATAAACAATTATTGATGTACATGTGTAGTGTTTTTTTTTTCCTTATGTGGGAAATCAGTTACAGACTCTCAGACGAGATCTAATATCTAAGATCAGTTTAGACGACACACAAGACCCTCATATTGTGTAAATAAATTAAAGTTGGTCTCAGGAAAACTGAGCGTGTGTGTGTGTTTGTATGAGTGTCTGAGCAGAAAAGTCTTAGATAGACCTCGTTGTTTAATTTGGGAACTGTTTTTAGGAAAATATTCTTCATTTTCTTGCCAAGACTAAGACGAGAAGCTTGATACCACTCACACATCTGTCTGTTAAATATGAAGCTACAGACAGTTAGCTTAGCTTAGCATAAACTGAAAACTTGATGCACCATCAATAATTTTATATCAAGAGGAAACTTTTTTAAATGTTTGTCACTGAGTGTAAATGTTCTTTTCAGCTTGTTTGATTTATTCACTGTGTATGTGAGAGTTACTGTATGATAATCGTGTGTGTTTCAGCGAAGCAGCCGAGCGTCCCACCTCATTAATAAACACTAATACAGAGAAAACACTCCCCAAGACGAGTTCATTTTACAGTATAACACCCTCACACCACCCAAACTGCCACGTGCCGGAGATGCGTCAGGAAATGGAAACCTGTCCTCTCTTGACCACGATCAGATGTAGGAGAAAATATGAAATAACACATGCACTCTGTAATTGACTAAGCAAGAGCCGAGCGCTGCAGAGTGGAGCGGAGAGGCTCATATGATCAACCACGGGTCTAAATATAGGATGCTGCTGCATGATTTCTTCTGCTTGAGCAGGGATTCACCCAACCTCAGCTGAGAATGAGAGGAGAGGAGAGGAAAGGAAAGGACGGAGGAGTTCAGAGGTTACAGCCATATTTAGAAAAATCCCTCCGTTCCTTCAGTGTATGATCAAGTGTGTGTGAGAGAGGGAGAGAGGTGTAAGCTCGGTCACATGGCCCTGCATCCATTCCCATCCATCAGAGCCCAGGGGAGGGCCAGCAGCACTGTAATCTCTGTAGATCTGTCTATAAATGCTGGCTGCTTTACAATCTGTCCATCATCTCACCGCGGGTTCATAAAACCCACCGTGACTGACACCTAGTCTGCGTCTTTGACAGGTCTGTCACCACAAACTGTAACTGCTGCTGTATTATACACGTGATTTAGTGTGAATGGTTGTTTGTCTCTGTGTGTCAGCCCTGTGATCGACTGGTGGTCTGTTCAGGACATTGATCTTTCTTAATATAAACTGGAGGATTAAATGTGTCTCCAAACGTTTTTTATAATTTAGACTCACTAAATCAAACTTTTTACCTGTTATCTCATAGTTTGGACTTGATCTTATAATTTAGACATTAATAGTAAAAAACAGGGAATAATGTGGTCGAATAGTTCATGGTTTGCTCACTGTGGGGCGAAGGAGGCAGAATAAAGAAGAGGTGAAGGGTGTTAGAAAACAAAATAATCAAGTATTCCCATAAGGCTGTATTGTGTGTATTTGTGGTTATTATGGGATGAATAATGACCTTTTCTAACACTCAAAATTGTACTCAAGTACATTACTTGCAGTACTTGGGTTCATTTACTTTCCACAAACAAAACAAAAAGAGAATACAAACACAATTCTATTTTATTTTATTCTATTCTTATCTTACCTCATTTTTATTTTTAATGTACATATGTAAAGTGTGTCTACAGTTGGTTTTTCTGTCTGTTAAAGTATTGTGTCTTTTTCTTAAGCCGAAAGCTACCAAACAAAATTTAATTATGTGCATAAATAATGACAATAAAGAATTCTTGATTCTTGATTCTTGAAAGAGAAAGGTCAAACCCAGACCTCTCAGACAGAGGAAGTCGAGTCATTGCCATACTTTCATAGCCAATGAAGAAAAAACAAACAAACAAACAAACAAAAAAAGAACATACCTTCAGTTTTGTTCCTGGAGTTACTCTCAGTTGTCAGATTACGAGAAACACTTGACTAAAAAAATAAAAAAAAACACACAATAAATCCTTTGTGGAGCTGTTGAACTGTATTGTGTTAATAACCTAATAAACTGGGCACTCACACATTTCAGTTGTAGCAGGTGTTCTCTTTTTGCTGTTGACATATGAACAGAGTGACATCCAGTGGCCAGCTGTGGACTCTCACTTGTCGTTTCAGAAACCACCGACAGGAGGCGCTGTCCTCAGTCAGCTCACACTGACTTCACCTTCTTGGCTCCAGTCGTCTTCTTCTTCTACGCCGGGTTTGATTTTCTTTCTCTTCCGGTTGTCGTCTGTTCGTGCGGCAGGTATCTGTTTTTTCCACTTTGGCTGAGTTTTAAAATCTTATTTAATCCTCGTATATTTTACACGTCCGCACAGAAACAGACACTGATTTTGATAAAGCACTTTACTGGTTATGTGTCCGCCGCAGTATGTTTCAGATGAGACGTTTATTTAAAGATTAAATGTGTCTTTTAATGGTGCTAACGCTTCGTTTAGCAAAGCAGCAGCTTCACATCAGCTAGCTACCGGGCTACACATACCGATAAACAGTCTGTTTTAATGTCAGAAATACACCTTTATGCCGTCCCTTCACTGTTCCTGAATAATTTTGTTTCTTTTATTAATAAATAAAGTTTTGTTTGCATTGTTAAAAGCTCTGTCAGCTGCCGGCTCCCAGTTTAAACTGAGCTACCGTGAGCTAACATGCTAGTAGCAGTGATGCTAAATTCAGATTAACGTGAAATTTTTTTTGACTCTTTCCTTCTCTTTAGATTAACCAGTGTCGAAATGGCCAAGTCCAAGAACCACACAACCCACAACCAGTGTAAGTATGACTGCAGCGATAATTCATGTCTGAGGTTTACTCACACTGGAGCTTATTTCACCTCAAAGATTCAAGGTGTAAAGATTTTATTCTCATGTGCACAGAGCAACAGGTTACACTTTGCAATTAAATTACCACCCTGCAGTCTCATCTATTTACAAAGAGCTACATAAGAGAGGATAAGACGTGTAGAAAGGCTCAGATTTATAAATCCAGTAACGAGGTACAGACTGTTTAAATTAACCTGCAAAACAAACGTGACCTGTGTTGTAGCAGCACACCAGAAGTACCTGATCTCTGTGGTACAATGTATGCTAAGTACTGGTTTGAATGTCAATGCAACATGTTGTGAATTGCAGGAACTGCAGGCTCAGAGTAATGTTTCATAATCATAAGGTTATACACCAATGGAAGATTGTTCCAGCTTTTAATTTTACATGCATGTCTCCCTAAAATCTGCTCAAGTATTCTTTGTGTACTTGGTTTCTATTAACAAAGGGATGGATGGATCACAGAGTTGGTTCTAATTGTTTCTTGTCCTGTCTGCACAGCTCGTAAAGCCCACAGGAACGGCATCAAGAAGCCCAGATCTCAGCGTTATGAGTCACTGAAGGGGGTACGTACTGTTACAGATCTGTGTTTGAAGTTGATGTTTACATGCTGCGGCAGGTCTCATTGGATGGATGGTCGATGGAAAGATTGGTGAATAACAAGAAGACTGTCGCACCGTTAGAGCTGGTTGTTCACTTCACTTTGGCACGAATGTGGCATCAGATCTCTTATTCCAAAGCTTATTATGAAACTATGGCCCAGTTTCTTGGATTTTTGTGTTAACCTGGATGGATGCACAGTGATAGGACCGGCTTTGTATCCATCTCATGTAGCGATAGAGAGCCTAGGCAGTTTCAGTTATAGTGTGATTTTTAAATTCAGTTAGTGTTAATAGGATGTAGTTATTGGGTTATGATCTGTACTCACATCCTGTTGTTTATTTGTTAAAACAATACTTTGCGTTTGTAAAAAGCAAAGTAAAACATTGAGTATATGGCCAGAAAATAGTTTATCTTCAGGTGTGGGTCCTCAGGAGTGAAAGTTACATTAGTTTTTGGTTTTTAGCAGCGTGTTTTCAGATATTTTACTATTTCTAAACTCTTCAAATAAAGGGCCACTCTCACTGCTCTATTTTATCCAAATATATCTTAACCTTGTATTTATATTTAAAAGTTAGTTGCTGTTTGTTCTAATGTTGACCTGGTAGAAGGCAGATTTTTCTATAAAATATTTTATGAACCTAGCAGCAGGAAGCTGATTTGAATAAACCCTGCTTTCACCCACAGGAAACTGACTTTTCTTTATCATGTAAACATTATTACAGCCTTCTCTTACAGAAGTACCAGGGAAATAATACTGCAACTTTTTATGGTCAGAGTTGTTACTGTTGAGGCCAATTTTGTGATGAATTAGCTTGAGACACTGTGGGTTAAAGCACTTTCACATTCTTTCACTAAGATTAAGAGATAGTGTCTTTACCTCTGATGTTTCTGATTTGCACAGGGCAGATAGTTAAGTTTAGTTACCATCACGTGGTTGATTCCATGTGTCTTTTGCTTTATTTTGTTCAAAGTTGTTTGATTAGTTGCACACCTTTCACACCTGTGTCCCTCCTGTTCACTTCACCTGTTCACTCAGTTTCTTATTTTTTTCCTCTTGTTGCAGGTGGACCCTAAGTTCCTGAGGAACATGCGCTTTGCCAAGAAGCACAACAAGAAGGGCATGAAGGCGGCACAGAAGGCAGCTCAGGCGAAATAAGCCGCTCTCCGGTCACCTCCATGTCTGTCTGCGTTCATAGACTCTGTTTCCACCATCATAATAAAGCTATGCTTTGTTAACAAACCAATATCAGTTTGTACTCTGTTTGCCTCTGTCTGACCATATGGGATAAATCACTTTGTTAGTTGGATGGGATTTATTTGATGTCAGCTTTGTTGTTTTTATTCCTCATTCACCGAGATAGAAATGATTTAGAAAACTGAATGAAAGCAGAGTTGAAGATGAAGTTTTAAAGGTATAACTAAAACAAATCAGAATAAAGATGATTCAATGTGAATGTGAAGGGAACCCCTCCACAGATTTTAGAGGCCTCTTCAACAGCCAGTTCAGCAAAGAAAGCTCAGAAAGGTCCACTGTCTAGAAACCTCAGTCTCATTCTTTAATATTAAGATATCAATACAGGAGTGGATGCTGGTTATCTGAAGGCCTCATAAAATTATAAGTGAATTCTGTTCTAAAATCTGCTTCTTTGCACTTTCCATACCTGCTGAAAGACACTCCACCACCACTTGTCTGTCACTGTTACTCCTCTGGGGATTGCAGTTCCAGCATATTTATCTTTTTGTTCAGCTCTTTGGTCCTTGAGCTCTCCACTTTTGATGTAAACAGCCTGACGAAATGGCAGATAAAGACCAGAAAAAGTGGTAGATCTTGTGTAGAACATTATCAACAAACAGCATATATTAGTACTGCTTTTTTTTCTTTAGCCAATGAAAAAACCTCATCTCTATTCATTAAAATACAGTTAAGGCTTGTCAATCTAGTGAGATTAACACATAGTAAAAGGTACTGAAAAATACTGCTGAAGCACAAGAGGAAAATTAGGCAAAAACACTGCAAAAGAAACATTAATGAAAAAGCATGAACTTATGCAGAAATACAGAAAGGTTCTTAATGAGAGGAAGCTGAATTTTGTCTTAGTTCCCTCTTTATTTCACATTATGTTCCCTGTTTCCTACATTTACACAGCACATAGAGATTTAAGTCATGTGCTGTTTATTGTGCAGCCACAACATTCACAGTCTAATACAACAGTCCGGCCATAATATCTTTACAAACCTCGTAATGTTTAGTTTTTTGGTGACGGGCCAGATTTTTACAATTTGATTGGATTTATTTTTTAATTTTATTTTGATGTATTTGCATTTTATTTTAATGCACAAATCAGTTTACGTCCACTCGTCACTTCCGCTCCTGCTCTGACTCCAGCTTGCATCATTTCTCGTCTCTCTCGGCAGCCGGCGGCGGCAGGCAACATGTGAGTATCTCCATTCAAACTGAATAATCACAACACAAAGCTTTGGTTACAGCCACACTTCACCGTCCCTCTGTTCGCACATGTGAGCGTCTAAACGCCGCCTTTAATAAACTTTGCAGCCCGTGTAGCTACAAGCTAACTAACTGAAGCCTTGACCGGCTAGCTTATAGCCTGCTAGCTAACAACAAGGAGGCGTCATCTCTCTGAACCAACTGCTGTGGAAAAGTGATTTACTGGACTTATTTCACTTAATTAACTAGTCTGGGCTTCGTTCCTGCATTTGCAGGTTCGACTTTGAAATAATACATTACACATGTTTGACTTTAGCACGTAAAATGTTAAAGGGAACTGCATGTTCTGTTAACAAACTACTGAGCAGTGTCAGGGTTTGACAGGTCAGCTATTAATAAGATCCTGAAGTCTGTGGAGAGTGGCAGACACTCACTGAAAAAGACAAATACTTACTGTCCATCACATATAATGTAGTGGTCAACTTACATTCAACATGACATAACAGTATGTTCAGGTTTCTCCAGGGTTTTTAAAACCTCTCAGAAAGCAATTTAAAACCTGTTTCATATCAGTTACTGTCATTAAAGTGTGATTGAAAACTAGCACAGACGATATGATGTAGAGTTTCTTCTTAATACATCACATTTTGTAAATAATTTCTAACAATAACAGTAATTCTTAATGAGAAAATCAAACTAATTAATGCTACCTGGACGTCATATTCCCCGAATGGGACAAGATTGCACGGTCACTGCATGAATGAAATTCATTGTGCGATCCTTGCGTCACATGCAGTGTTTATTTATTTTCCTGTCTTCCTGCTTCACAAGTCTGTTGAGTTACACTTTTATTTTCTTCCTTTAGTCGGACACCATGGTGGAGCCAGTCCCTGAGTCCATCAACTTTCCCTCGGAGGAGGAGAAGATCCTGCAGTTTTGGGGAGAGAAGGACTGCTTCCAGGAATGCCTCAGACAGTCCAAGAACAGGCCTAAGTAAATCCAGCTGTTTTGGTTTTTTCTGGTTATGAATTAACTAGGCTGAAGATATATTCCCATGCTAAGCTGTCGAAGCATAAAATTAGATTTTGTGAAATAATCTTTGGCTCAAGTGAACTTCTTTGAGAAATGATAATGAATAGTTTCTGAGTAGTTTTGAGCAGCAATAATGTCACGTCGCTGAATTTTTAAAATTGTGGTTAAAGATTGTTTTTAGTGATTAACATTCCAGCTGTTGTTTCCAAATGAAGAAGCTGCATTTCCTGTCTAATCAGTTGTTCTTAGACTCCATTGTGTGCTTTCAGAATTTGATCTTAGTGAGTATCAGTACATGTCCAGCATATGAAAACACAAGAATAAGAAAGAAAAAATGGACCATTAAGATCATTTTAATGAAGTGGCAAGTTATGTTATCCTGTGTTAAAAGTCAGGCACCACAAACATTAAATGTTAGGTAAAAAGAAAATGATGTTTATTTTAAGTTTTTCAACTGGAATTAATGGAAAAAGGATGAAAAATATCTTGAACTGTGTCACAGGGGCTTTGTTGTTCAAAGAAAATACTAAAATATTAAAATCTCTGCTCATATCTCTTATTTACATTGAAACTATGGGATTTATACATTAATTACCTTTCAAAAATGATTTGCATTTTTTCCCTTTTTAGCTCACTAAAGATAAAATGTCATGATGACATGAGGCAAACTAAAGTGCATTAGCTAAGAGGGACTTTGGTCACATACAGACCCTCACTAACACTAATAGACATTTAACTAGATTATTGTTTGGTAACACCAAATCTGCCTGTTATTACTGTAAAATAGTAAAAAAAAATACATGCGACAACAATGTCAATAAAAGGGGAATAGCACAAACATCATGTGTCAAACACTGTCTCTTAGCCTGCACCAGCTCATATTGGATTTGTAACCTCAAAACTGTTTTAGTTCAGGCTGAAGAAGCAGTGAATACACTGCTTTCTTATATGAAACAACCATGAGTACACCTGCGTAAGGGAGGATTGTTAATGTTGCGTTTCTGTTATCTTACATGCTTCATTGCAAAGAGGAATGAGGAAACTCCTCACCTTGTCAGTGATAAAATACTCAGGCCAAATTTCTGTTAAAAAATATTTTGCTGCCTGTTTTCCCAACCAGGTACACCTTCTACGACGGCCCTCCCTTTGCCACAGGTTTACCCCACTACGGTCACATCCTAGCTGGCACCATCAAGGACATTGTTACTCGCTTTGCCCACCAGAGCGGCTTTCATGTGGACCGGCGCTTTGGCTGGGACTGTCACGGCCTGCCTGTGGTATGATTTTACCTTTTCATGAATATAGTTAACAGGTCTGTGAATATTTACAGATTCATCTTTAGTTTATTTACAGCATGTGTCTCACGTCCTGTGTGTTTCTGCAGGAGTATGAGATTGACAAGACACTGGGGATCAAAGGGCCTGAAGATGTGGCCAAGATGGGGATTGCTGAGTACAACAAGCAGTGCAGAAACATTGTGATGAGATACTCCAACGAGTGGGAGGTGAGCATACACGGAAGAATAATATGTTCATTTGAGAGAACTTTGCAGCCATACTTGTGAAACTAGTTTGGTTTTGTTGTTATACGTCAATTCAAATTACATACTGTCTCAGTTAAAACAGTGCATCATCTAAAACACAGCGAAGGCTAACTGAATATCTCTTTTGTTTTGCATTCCTTTGCCTTACCTACAAATAATTGTGTATAATGAGTTGCCCTGCAAAATTCTGGCGTATGACTGTTATGCTCTTTTGATTTATTGTGTATTTGTTTCTGTTTTTTTCCCCAGACTTCAGTGAAGCGAATGGGCCGGTGGATTGACTTCAACAATGATTACAAGACGCTCTACCCGTGGTTCATGGAGACTGTCTGGTAGGGATGTCAGACATTTTGTATTTACGAGTTTTGGCTTTAAGATACATCATTTACATTCTACTTAATTACAAGGAAATAACATGTAGGAGAAATTTAATTTACTAATAGCACAAAATAATTTCCATCTTAGGTTGCTTTTGATATAAAGTGTAGTATCTGCTCAGCTCAGTCATTTCAACACAACACATAATAAGGAAATTTGGTTTGCACTCAGACATAAACACAGGAGCACATGAATAACAACCACAATCTATATATAGCAAATTTACTATATAAAACGACATAAGATCAAAAATAGAAAACAAATCAGACCTAATAAATGTCTGGATCTGTCCTCTTATGTGCAGTCACTCTTTGCCTTTGCCGTCTTTTGATGTTTTTCTTCACTCACACAGGTGGGTGTTCAGACAGCTGTATGACAAGGGTCTGGTGTACCGAGGTGTCAAAGTCATGCCTTTCTCCACCGCCTGCAACACCCCTCTCTCCAACTTCGAGTCCCACCAGAACTACAAGGTTGGTAGAAATGATGACCACCTCATGGCTCTGCTGGTCTAATGTTGTGCTGCAGAGTTCAGAGAGAGCAGAGACAAACAAATCCTTCATGTATATCATCATGAAGAGAGAGACGGAGTAAAAGCTGAACTGATCTAATCTCTGTGTTTCATTTTTTAAATTTTTTTGCAGGATGTTCAGGATCCATCTGTGATTGTCAACTTCCCGCTGGTTGACAATCAAGATGTTGCTTTGATTGCCTGGACGACCACACCCTGGACACTGCCGAGCAACCTCGCCCTCTGTGTCAACCCGGAGTTCCTCTATGTCCAGGTGAAAGGTGAGAGACAAAACGTGACACAAATGCAGTGTATTGTATAATATTTGTGCTGTTGGACGTCCATCAACTTACAATAACAAAGAGACATCACAATCTTTTTTTATTTGTTGTTTTCTGATGTTTTCCTGGAGCTGTCTTACCATCACCCACTATTGCTTTTAATTTTTTGATGTGAGTAGCTCCTGCGTTTTCTTTGTACATTGCAATTTATGAAAAAAAGTGCCCATCAGCAGCGCCTTCAAAAATCACTGTGTTTTTTTAGGACACACTTTGACTGTTTTAAGTGTAGAGTGGAATGGGGACGCAGCTGAAGTTCTTGAAAAATCATTGTTTAGTCGCCCAAGCCGATATAAACAACCACTGATGTGCTGAAAAGAAAACACAGTTGTTTTGTTGCTGTTGTCTGTGCTTTCTTCAAGTCATTGTTGGGGGAAAAGAAAGGATGTTAGTGCTCACACATCCTGCTGACAAACATGTTTGTGTTGAGGTTTACTTGAATTACCGGGATTGTTAGTTTTGCTGAACGATGTTGCTTAAATGCTGTTGCTTAAGGCCAAAGTTTTCTGAGTGGAAATCTTGTTTCCCTTGTGGGTTCAGTGTTGTGGACCTCAGCATCAGCTGATGGGTTTTTATTCAGAAAGAACAAACAAGAACAAATTAGCAGAGGAGGAGTGCTGCCTTGGCAAATTGCACCCAGAGGAAAGGATTTCTGTACCGTAATGTGTTGGTGGACTTTTTAGCTTTTGGCTGCGTGTTAGCTGATGAAATAACACTGTTATTTTGTTGTATGACAAGGGACTCTCTGTGAGTGGAACTTAGTTTTTATCTGTAACCAACCAGATGCTCTGCATTCTTAACCTGATGTTAACATGGGCTCATTAGAAACATTATCTGTCCTCCCAGTGGATGGAGACTCACCCACATAAAATGCACCTGTCAGATTTAAACAAAAGAGCATTAAATGCCATGTATCAGCTCTGCTAATAGTTTCTATATACCGGTTGCACTAAGGCGTTTTAAGAGGTAACTTAATAAGGGCACCATCTGAAATTAATGTCTTTATAAAGGAAGTGTCTGAGCTCCAAATCGAACCTGGGACCTGACAGATCTTTTAATGCGCAGACTAACACCAGACAACAACCAAATCTTCCCCTCG
Source organism: Lates japonicus (assembly GCA_033238685.1). NCBI lineage: Eukaryota > Metazoa > Chordata > Actinopteri > Centropomidae > Lates > Lates japonicus. Next base: position 2,353,464 of record BRZM01000067.1, read on the forward strand.
TGAAGGTTGTGAAGTTCAGTTTGTGTTGAAACTGTTTCAGAGAGGACTTGACTGTGTTGTCATTTTGGAGGCTGTACTCGATGCTACTTAATTAATTGATAGATAATTGATGGATGACAATTTTGTAGGGTCACAGCAACTTTTGTCACTATCAGTTAATCTGCCACTTATTTTCTGTTAATTGATAGATTGTTTGGCCTATAAAATGTCAAAAGTTGATATAATTTACGTCGGCTCTAAATTGGATATTTTTTAGCTGCTCAAGCACATAAACATCAATTTAGATTCTGAAATCTTAACATGAAGATTTGTCATTATTTCTGCCTGTCACAGACTAAACATTAAAAAAATAATTACACAGAAAATAGAATATATACCCTTACATGTATCTGTCAGTTATATTTTCAGGTTGCTGTGGAGAGCAGTCAGATTTTTGTAATTATCTTGATTAGCATATCTTTCAGGCCTTTTTCACAGCAGCCGTTTTGACTTGTCATTGTAATAAAAGCACAGGTGTTACTAATAACATTAAAATGGCTCTGTTTTATTCAGGTGTCCCTGTAAGCCATGACAGTTTGACAATGAGCCAGCATGAACAGTACCAGGGCACTGAAACCTGAGGTGGCTTAATGTGATTCAGCCATCATTAATTTTCTTATTCAAATCTGTTTTTTTTTGTTTTTTTTGTATTGTGACATTTAAAATGAGTTCAGTGAAAAAAAGGTCTTTTGTTGTAAGTTGAACTGACAGATTGGTGTGTGTGTGTGTGTGTGACGTACATTACTGTGCAGTTCAGCCCTGAGAAATGTGGATGAACCTCAAATCAGGTCACTTAAAAAAAGTGTTGTCCTTGTTCAAATATAAAAGAAAATACTCCAGAGAGGTGGCTACTGTTTTTCTGTTACCCTCCTGTTGTAGTTTTTGGTTCCCTATGAGAGGAACTGGTGAGTTTTTAAAAGGATGACCTAGATTCAAACAAGCTTGTTGTAGCCTCTTTCAGCCTGCAGGGGGCACTGTTGAAGCACAGTCTGTCATTTTGAGTGCACCTCCTGCTCTGTGCTGCATGGGAGACCGCCTTGGAATACCAATGAATGTCTTTTTTCCTATCTCTCTTTTTTTTGTATCATCTTAGTCTCTCTTTTTATCTCCCGTCCCCTCTCGCTCCATCTTCATCCTAATTTTTTCTCTCATTTTCTTATCGCTCTCTTTGCCTCCACATCCACCTGTTTTTGTCCTTCGTTGTTCTTATGTTCTCTCTCTCTCGGTCTCTTTTGTGTGTTGCCTCCTCTCTCTTTCCCTTGCATCCTTTGTCGCTGTTTGAGTTTAGGGCTGTCAGCAGCGGCAGGTCTGAGCTGTGCAGTCATTTGTCACACCACGTAGGGGAAGAAACATCTTTCATTGATGCTGCCCCCTCCTCTCTCTCTCTCTTTTTTGGCCGTTTGGTTTTTGCCCTCCTCACAACTGTTCCTGCTGTTCTCAACCTCTCCTCTGTTATTTCTCCTAAAATCCCCATTTGTTCATTTCTCCAGGAGGGTTCAGTTCCCCCCAAAATGTCAGGCAGTTATCGTACATGAGGCGGCAACTTTTCAGCAGCACTGGATTTATTTAGCTCAGTTTCAGTCGAGCGGTTGTAGCTACACGACGGGCTGCTCACCTGACCTTGACTTTATGGCTGGCTGTGTTATCATAGAGCAAGACTTGTATGTACCTCTTGCTATCAACTACATGGATTTGAGCTGTGTTCGATGAGTTGCTGTTTATCATACATGAAATTCAGTTCAATAAACATAAATCACCCTGCAGGGGTTACTTAGATAGCAGACTTTAAAAAATGACCATCATTTCGCATCGTATTGATCAGTATCATCATTGGGAGGTTTGAAAGCTGAAAGATGCACCAAAAAGAAACAGGGAGAAAATACAAACAGCTGCTGGGAGTTTTGTGTTAGTTTTCCAGTTTTCAGCTGTGTGGCAGTCACACGATGAAAGCTTATTTAATCTTTAACAGGTTAGACCAAGTCAGATGAATGCCATACATAGTATAGTCTCTTTGTTTGGCATTGAAACTTTATGCTGTTTACTGTTACTATCCCCTGACTTTTTGTTTTGTTTTTCGCCTACTTTGCCGACCTCTATGCTTTATTGAACAATGAATATATAAATAACAAGGCAGTGTAAACACAGCATTATGATCCCTTGGTGTGTCTCTGAGTACACACGCTCAAATTCATATTCAGATTCATAAATTAGAAATGACAAACGAAGATAATGAGAACCTTACTGACGATGATTTCAGTAGTTGTTGGGGTTGTGACACTTGCTCAAAGGCCTTTTCTCAGACCTATATTTTTTTTTAAATCTATATGTTACCATCGGGCGTCTTACTTTGTTGTTTTGATAAATCTTATCATTTTTATGCAGATGACACTCAGCTCTACTTGTCAGTCAAATATGAAGAGCTCTGTAATTTGATTAAAACAGAGGTCCTCATTGAAACCCTCAATAGACCCTGCAACAAACCCTGGGATGTTTGACCCCAGACATCAAACAACTACACAGTAAAAATTTAGATTTCATTTTAGATTCTATTCTAAATCTTTCCATGCATGCTAAAGAAGCTTGTGCTTCCTTATTGCAGTTAAGAAATATCTCTTGAGAGTAGACATATTCTATTATTAAATGTTCTGATTCGTGCTTTTGTGTCTTCACACCTCAGTTACTGTAATTCTTTATACTCTGGAGTATGTAGCTCATCTGCAGATTGCTCTAAATGCTGCAGCTTTAGTCCAGTGTTTGATGCCTTTTGTTTCTGTATCACCTTATAACATTTGTTTGTGCTATATGAATAAATCTTTCTTACTTACTTAATGGATTTACTCCCTGTAGAGGCTTTGCAAAAACATGTGCAAACCTCTCTTCTGTTTCTCTGCAGATGCATTCATGTGTGTTTTTCTGTTCATCTCTCAGATAACACCACAGGCAAGACCTACATCATGATGGAGGCCAGGCTGGGAGCTCTGTTTAAGTCAGAGGGCGAGTACACTGTGCTGGACAAGTGAGTACACAAGACCTTATAACTACCCTGAAAAAACACAGAGAATGAAAATGACTAATACCTTAAATGTAGATACTTGAGCTTAAAGGCAGCCAAACTGCACCAGTGCTTTGCTGAGCTGCTGGTTAGATCAGAAATAAAGGGTTCGAACGTTAATCTGCTCTCAAGACTGAACTAATTAGAATTTGGGGGTCAAAGGTCAAGGTCAGCAGGACCTCACAAACATTTTTTTTTTTACCATAACTGAAGAGTTCACACACTAATTAACTGCATCTGGACTGGTTGGTGGAGGCACACAACCGTGAGGCAGTAATTCTAATTAGGTGTTTACATCAATTTTTACTCCGCCTTCCTGAAAAGTTTAGTTAGCAAGAAATGTAGATCAACCTGGTGATCAAACTGATGATGGATGGCTGTGATAATGGATGTTTATAACAAGTGATGTGACTTTTAAACTTGATAATTTGATTTAAAAAAAAAAAAAACCTAGCTGCTGTCTTTCAGCGAGAGCCCAACTTGTATTCTACATTTCCTGTGAAAGGTTTTCTCCTCTAACTTAGAGTTAAGAGACAGCGATGAAGTTACTGACAGGAGAATTAACAGAGAGGTGTATCTTACCAGCTGAGTGTTGTTCTGTGCAGCGGAAAGCAAATCAAATTCCCAATTTCCCAGTTCACTGGATGATTCTGGAGCGGAGGGAAAGTGCAGAATGGAGTAGGGAAAAAAAAAATGAGGCGAGGTGAGATGAAGAAAATACCTGAGTGAATAAAGAATACAGGGTGTACTGAAACCTGATGGAGCACATTTCCAGGCATGAATTATACTCACTCAACCCATATATTGGACAAATTAACCAGTGATAAAAAAGGCATGTTGAAAACTGTTGTTCCCCCAAGGACACAGAGTTCCACAGAGTCATACACAGGGACAGGGGCGTCTTTACTTGAATGATAACTACAAAAACAGCGTTTTTTGACTTGAAACAGAGATTTCAGGAGATCCTGGGGCATCCCTTTTCATCTATCACCGTCATCACGTTAAAATCTTAATTTGTTTACTCTGGTTTAAGACCAAATATCTGCTGAACTAATTACATTTTCATCACCAATCAGCAGTAGGTGTGTGTGTTAATTAGCAAATCACTGCTGCTGCGCATAAAACTTCCTGCTGTGAGCTCATAGTAATAGCTGAGGGTGACTCTGATGAGTGTATCAACAGCTGGACAGATAGAGGACACTGTTTACAGCTGTTTCTGTTAGTAAATTAAACAGAAACTGGGACTGGGGAGGGGGTAGGATTTTAAGAAGTGAGGCATTCATCCACAGTAGAAATTATGCTCTTGTAGCATCACATTAAGACCTTTTTGGTTCTGCTTTCTCTGATTTTAAGTCTTGACTGTGCTTTGTCAGAGGTTGTGGTTGTATAGGATTTCTGCAGGTTGGAGAGATGCGGAGGTGGGAAAAATTATGGACATTGAAACAAAATGTGTTGAATGTGTTGAATGTGTTAAATGTGTTTTATGCGTTTTCAGATTTCCTGGCAAGACACTTAAAGGGAAAAAATACAAGCCTCTCTTCCAGTACTTTGCCAAGGTTTGTAGAGTCTGTGTTCTCGTTCCTTCCCGTTCTATGTGTTTGTCACAAAATGAAGACAGACCTATGTCTGACATCCCTGTTTACGTTCTCTAAATCTGTCTCTTAATCTCTCTTACTGTCTGTGGCTGTGCCTTTTTTTGCTTCCTCACCACTCGCCCCCTCTCGTCTAATTCTTCTCGTCCTCATTTCACTTCAGTGTGGGGAGAAGGGAGCGTTCCAGGTGGTGACGGATAACTACGTCAAGGAGGAAGAGGGCACAGGAGTGGTCCACCAGGCACCTTACTTTGGAGCTGTAAGTATTGTTTTTTAATGCTTTTGTGCTTTTTTCTTTATTGTAACCACAGAAAATACTCTATTATTTTTTTGATCAGGGCCAAGAACCATATCAACAAAAACGTAATCGTCATCAAGACTTAAAGATTAGGAGTATAAGCTCCTGATGCACTCAATGAGTGGCCACTCTCCTCCTTTAATTACAACATACACATCTTCCTTGTGTGATTTGGAATGAGAAGTTGAGAAATCGATCTAATACTTGCCTACCTTGCCTTGCCTCTGGTAAGCTTGTTTTGACAGCCCTGCAGTTGCCCATATGGAGCACACTCTGAGGGAAAACAAGGTCACCTTTGTCTGGTGTAACTTTATGGATGGCTTCCCTGTCATCTTAGGAAAAAAAAAGTGCATCTCGGAGTGTGTAGTGTTTTCTGTCTCCCCAGGAAGCTTTGCCTTTATGTTACTAGTTCAATTTTGTTCTGTTTTCTGGCTGCATTTCTGTATTTGCTTGTGTTTTCAGAAGGTTTTTCAGTCACAGTAGTTAACGTGTTCTCTCCATTTGTTGGTATTGTCCCTCGTTGCGTTGCTTTAAGAGAATTGGATTAGATAAGACATTGGATTATTTATCACTTTATAGTCAGATGTAGAACTAAATTTAACTGGTTCAACTGATTCAGAACTTGAGGATCTTCACCCACAGGCCCTTGAAAACTGTGACCCTTTTTATTTGTACATTCAAACCTATCGATTTATAACTTTAATTTCTTTAAATTATTGCAGAATACTGTGTATCAGGTCTGACACTGTAGAATCCTTAAACCTCTCATGTGTACTGTGTTTCTTTCAGTACTCTATTTACTTTAGTGATGAGTATTTTATGAAATATTTGTGTTGAATTGTACCATATTGGTTTTGCTAGAGTCTAGGGGCCAGAGCAGAGGTGCTATCAGAGATATTGGGTCATTGCTAATAGGTTAGATGCCCTTGTCAAGGGCAGATGGATGCCCCTGTGGCTGTAGCCAGCTGTGGATACTCAGTTTCTTAGCTTTTTCTTCTGCTCTCTCTGTTTAGCCCAGTCTTTACGGAGGTGTGGAGTAAACCCTTCACATCAACATCTCACTCACATTTGCATTTAAATGTTTGATTTTTATTAAGATACAGTGTCAGTTATTTAGCGATCACATTCATGTCGATTAGTCGGTGAAAACGTAAAACACAAAAGTGTTTGCATGCGCTCTGAAGATATATGGTGAAAGGAAAACACACTGTCGAACTACATTTTTCAAATTTTATGTTGTTATGACTAGATGTGAAATGACCCTGTGAGCCATCCATCACGGGTCTTGACAGGGTGTTTGAATACAAAATACATTTACAGGACAGTACTCAGATCTTTCATGCATAGCTGTCACATACCAGTGGTGCTTGTTTCAACGCTGTAAAAAGTGTCCAGCTCAGTAAGGAATTCAATAAGGAATCATTACAGATCTTTTAACTAGGGGCTGCCAATCGTGTTAGATAATTACTTATCTTCCATCTTCCAGTATCATTCACACAAATGGAATGATCATGAATTGAACCAGGTCGCTATTAGTTTCAAGATAATATAATTTAACACGAAGCAAAATTAGAAATACATTCTCAAGATGTAATAATGTGCTACAGTACATGGCTTGCATTGAATCGTATTATGGAAACCTAACACCTTTATCGAAATCGTCCCTAAACTGTGTATCATTTTCTCTGTAGGATGATTACAGGGTGTGCACTGAATACAACATCATCCAGAGGGACCAGGCTCCTATCTGCCCTGTGGACGCCTCGGGCTGCTTCACTTCAGAGGTCACTGACTTTGCGGGACAGTATGTCAAAGTGAGTGACACAGAAGACATTTACATGTAGATTAGGTTTGCAGACATTTCAGGCATTCCACCCCTGGTAAGAACCACCGGTACGATAGACGGGATAAATCCCTCAACAATATTGATAGCTGGTTTAATTCAGCATTTTCCGCTTTCTGGTTACCCACTCTCCTATTTCTCTCCATTTCCTCTGTTTATATCTGGAAAGTGCATCTTTTTGAAATGATTTTTTTCCTCTCTCATTCTGCACAGGAATGTGCCCTGTCCTCTTGGTTACAGGTTTAATGCTTTTTAGAATTACGTTATGTAGTAACTGAAATGAAAATATGAAATATTTATCATGCTTTTCCGAATGCAATTTATTCTTTAGCTGCATGACTTGGTGATATGGAGGGAGTTGAGGGAATCCGCGTCAGAGCAGTTTCACAAAGTTGTGCGGGAAAACCTGCTGCCAAAGCACATTGTCACTGTTTACCAGTGCACTGTGTGCCTTCCTCCTCCTTGTCACACCCAACTTCATTACCATCCTAAGTGGATATTGAGTGAAAAATAGCAGCCATACATGATCTGATCACTATTTCACATCCTGGCGCAAAGGCCAGGGAGTGGACTCGACCCGCCTGGCCACTCACAGTACAGCGTTAGCTAATAAAGAGCATGCAGCCGCAGTTCTCTGAAAGTCTGTCATAATCCACTTTTGAAATATGTTAAAACCGAGCGCGAGTTTCAAGGCTGTCTGAGACATTCTTTATTGCCGGCATAAAAACTCAGAGGTGATCTGAGGCAGTGTCAGTCGCGTTGTGGGCTACGTAAAGAGAAGCCGAGAGAGCAGCTGTTCTTCTGAGAAACAAAACGGTATTCACACAACATGAGAGCTGCGTCTTACACCCAGAAGAGCCTGCAAGTTAGCGGCTCGGGCGGCAGAGTAAGGATTCAGAGCCCGTCGCCGTCCCGGTGCCGTGGATCCTCGTACGACAGCCGTGGACGCTCGGGTTATCGCGGCACTGCCGTCGAGCTGGGCACAGAGATACACCAGCACCATGCCAACGAGAAAGAGGAGATGCAGGAGCTCAACGTCAAGTTTGCAGGATACATCGAGAAGGTCCAGGCACTAGAGCAGAGAAACGCTGCCCTTCAAGCTGAGCTGGCTTCCCTGCAGAGCCGCTACAAGGGAGGCCCCACGGGAATCGCAGAAGAATATGAGCTCAAGTTTAAGGAGGTGCGGGAGCTGATCGAGGCCCTGACTAATGAGAAGGGAGCAGCTGATATTGAAAGGGGCTACATTGAGGAGGAGGTTGAAGTGTGGAGACTAAAGGTGGAGGAGGAGCTGGCACTCAAAGAAGAAGCAGAAATGATCCTGAGGGAGTTTCGCCAGGACGTTGACAACGCAACACTGCAGAAGGCCGAGCTGGAGAAGCGCATCGAGCAACTGGTGGCCGAGATAGAGTTTCTCAAGAAGCTGCATGATGAAGAGGTGGCTGACCTCATGAAGCAGATTGAGGACTCAAAGATTACGGCTGAACTGGAGGGCGATCGACCTGACCTGGCCGCCTACCTGCGCAACATGCGTGCAGAGATAGAGGCCGTCGCCGCCCGCAACGTCCAGGAAGCTGAGAAGTGGTACAAGAGCAAGTTTGACACCCTCAAGGAGCACGCTGGCAAGCACGAAGATCAGATGAAGACCATGAAAGACGAGATCACGACCTTCCACAACCAGGTGACAGACCTGCAGAACCAGATTGACGGTCTGAGGGCTCGCAACATGGCCCTGGAGCAGCAGCTGGAGGACATGGAGATGTCCCACATGGATAAGGTGGGAGACCTGGAGGGTGTCATCGCTCAGTTGGAGGCCCAGCTCTGCGAAACCAAACTGGAGATGACCAAGTATCTCCAGGACTACCAGGAACTGCTGCACATTAAGCTCAAGCTGGATGCGGAGATCGCCACCTACAGGAAGCTGCTGGAAGGAGAGGAGCAGAGGCTTGGAATTGCCAAAGATGCCTGAATATCCGGGATGAGAGGAGCAGGAGGTCCAAAGCAGCAGCAGAGCATTGTGGATGGAGAGAGTATCTCAGTCTAGTTAAAAAGACTCTAAATTCTTCCCTGTCTTAGCCATTCTTTCCCTTCTCACCGTCCTGACTGCGATGGTTGGGTATTGTTTTGTTTTAAATTTTTCAATACCAGTGCTGATACCACACCTGAGATTCAGTACGAGACCAAAACGATACTTGTACTTTTCAAATTACAACAAATAAAGCCCATAACAGCAAAAATATTAATGTATAAACACATTTTTTTTTAGAATTTTAGAACAGCCTAAAATAGATCCAATAAAAACTGAGGGAAAAATTGCACTTTTAATATCATGATTTAAGTGTGTGTGACTTTCCCTATGTTTTGATTCAAACCTGGATTGATCTGATTAAAATAGACGTAGCTAAACAAGATTATGAATCTGACCAGACATTTGATAACAGCTTCCTGTACTCGACAGTTTTGGATCTTCTGGTGTTTCGGGCACTGGTACTAGAAGTGTGCTGAGGTTTGATACCCAGCCCTCCTTACCCCTATCATTTACCCTGCCACACCCTGACCCCATTATCCCTACACATCTGCTTGCTTCCCAGTCCTTCCCTTCATCTTCCTGCAAATCACTTTCCAAAACAACTGTCTTTTCATTTTCCTTCCCTAACTCCTGTATCCCTCCCTACTCTATTTTTTGGCATCTCTCCTTGTTCCTACCCTTCTCCTTACTCCTGCTCCTGTAGTACCCCTGCTGAGTTCAACATCCCCCCTCCTCCCCCTTTTCCCATCAAGTCAACCCCACTCTTATCCCTCTGTCTCTTCCCTTTGCTACAGTTGCTCACTTTTCGCCGTCACTGCTTCTCTTCGCCTTCACGAAGAAATGCTTTTGCTCTGCTTTGATGTGTCACATCTAAGCCCAAACCAAGCAGAGCAAATAGCCTCAGTGTTATGACTGGTCCTCACAGTCTCCCTAGATTATTCAGAACATTTCGACAACACACAACTGTTGACCATTTACACTAATGTTGACCAACTGTTACTTAATAAAGATTGAAGTGAGTGCATACAAAATAATGCAGTGATGATTTTTCTTTTCTCCTGTGTGACTTCTTGTCTTCTTTCTTGATGTCCCCTTTCTTACTTTGTCTCTTTTCTGTGATAACTTTATTTTTACGTGTGCTCTCCATCCATCTCTTTACCCTCTTTGTCAGGTGTCAAGTGTCAGGTCCAGTAAATCTCAATTTTGTTTTACTGTTTTGCTTTTTGCTTTATCCTCTAAGTAAGTTGAAGATACAGAATCTGCCACTAAGAAATAAAATGGCTGTGTCAATCCAGCCTCAGGTTGCTATATGTTGATTATTTTTCCCAGCATGCAAGCTGCGTTTGTTGCTTTAGCTGGAGTAGCTCAAATTATTAAACACAAGAGTAAGATGACTGTTTTGGTAATGGTAACTCTGCTGATTAATTATGCCTCATGGCAAAGAGTCACAGATACGTGTGAGTAATTTAGTGACATATCTAGTAGCCCTCATTTGGCCAGGTGGTGTAATGGGTTTATTCTCTCAGTGGGTTGCAGGTGAGTGTCCATATCACAAGTGTCCTTTCATGTTTTAATGAGCTTGGGTCAGGGCATTACAAAATTTACCCCTGGCTGAGAAAGTTTAGAAGCTCTCTCTACAAAGAGGTCGTGACCAACAGTCTGCCAAGCACCGCACTGAAAAGTCATATTTATGAGCTTCCTGTGAATTGCACTGTGAACTTGGTTAGTGGGAGATGAAATAGTGCATGATGAGCCACCGGGCTGATTGCATATTAGATTGTTTGCCATAAACAATGAGCTGGATGACAAAACAGACAATTTCTCCCTACCTGTTTTGTGATATTTATAATAGCTGTAGGAGCAGAGCGTGACCTTGGCTGCAAATGACTTTTCTGCAAGGGAGCAAAGCCATGGTGCTCAATGATGCAGAGGCTTCCTCCGCAGGAAAGTTTTTATAATGAATCTTTTTTTTTTTTTTAAGTTTGGTGGGACAAAGCTTCAGAAAAAGATGATTAATATGGTGAATAAAGACGTGATTATGTGGCAGATCAGCCAGAATCCTTAATTAAAACAAAGCTTTAGATGCACAAGTAATTTTAATCATCTGGTTTTCATGCATTTAAAGAGCAACAAAGTCCTCCAGTGGTTTGACAGCTCAGTCTTGCTGTAGGTGTACGTCACAGTTGGGTGTGGTTACAGGTGTGGACACAGGTGAAACTCTTTATTTTTTTGAATTTTATAAAACATATCTAATGTTTTTTTGTTCTTTTACAGGACGCTGACAAGAACATCATCAAGTGGCTGAAGGAGAAAGGCCGCCTCGTCAATGCCAGCAGCTTCAAACATAGTTACCCCTTCTGCTGGAGGTGAGAGTTTTAACTAAAAAAAACTTGTGTCCAACTCACTGTAACTAACAGCTTGACTTTGAATCTTCCACTGTGGGCACCTGCTAGAGATGAGGGTTAGAGGTCACAAATGTTAGGCCTGCACAAATTAAATATTATCTTCTCTGCTTCGATGCGGGAAGCCTTTGTAGTGGTAGAGGACATAATGTACTGACAGAGTTAACCTGCAGTACAGCGCAGAGGTTTGAGGTTCACCTGTGCTCACACCTCCCTCAGGATCAGCAGCACAGGATGTCAATGGAGGTTTTGTGGCTTCTGCACAGAAACAACTCACAAAGCCAGTGTCGCTTTGGTGACTCACACACAACCTCTCAAGGTCCCACATTGTCACAATGTGACTATCAGGGACACGCAGACACACACACACACACACATGCAAACGTAGTTTTTTAGTGGACTAAGTCGCTCTCTCACTTGGAGCAGCTGCGGCCTGACCTGAGAAGGATTAATTAACCTCAGTAAATATGCAGAGATGTGCTCTTTAAGCCACTAGGACACATCGGCTCGTAGAGATGAAACTGTTATTATTAACCGTGTAGCACCTGTATAGTAAAACTCATCTGTGATCCAAACAGCTACATAAAAGCCCTCTTACAGTGTCCTAAAAGTATTCTGTTTTACATTAAAATTAAAATAAATCCATGGCTAATTCAAGTTTATCGAGTTTAACACTCTAAAATGCAGCTAATCTGCATCATCAGGACTGTGTGGGTGTGGTTTGATCTGATTTGATTGACGGTAGAAGCAAACGATCCCATAGTGTAACTGCCATCATGTTTTGATCCAGCTATTGTTAAATCCTGACTGGTGCACAAAAGTATGTGACATCTCTCATGAAGTTACTAAAGAAAAGAACTTTGACAGAAGCTCGTGTGTTCATGAAGGACGCTGCTGTTCGTAGTAAAAAGCTGATTGAGAAAATATGTTAGCTAAGATGTAAAGAGTACGTTTAACACAGACATGGTGGATAGTAAACATGTACTGTATTTCAATCTGTCTTGGACTCTCAACAGTAAGACAAAATACAAGAAATATGCACATAAATGCAACACATAAAACAGAACATGAAGCACAGAATATTTTGTGCAGAGTTAAAGCACTTCAATTTCCAGATAACATTTGTTTTTCTGCCAAAATCTAAGTGGATTAAGTGATTCAATACGCAATTAACCCACATTTCTTACTGCGCTTATTTCATTTTCAATTTCCAGTATTCAGATTTTAAAAAACCTTCTAAACCCCTAATAAACAGTTTTATAAATTGGAATTTGTATTAATGTTTATAAATGTTTCGTGTCATGTGTATGTACCTCCAGGTCCGACACGCCTCTGATCTACAAAGCGGTGCCCAGCTGGTTTGTCCGAGTGGAGCACATGGTGGACAAACTGCTGGAGAACAATGGAAAATGCTACTGGTGAGCTGTTTTCTGAAACAACTGGTAGCTAAGCTCGGTGCTAAGTGACAGTGAGATGGCAGGAATGAGCTTCTTGCCAAACACGTGGTGTAAAATACTTCAAGTGAAGTCAGACAACAGTCATAGTCCCAGAACAATTACAGCCACGACTCTGTGCTACTACATCACGTTGTTGCCTGTCTCTGCAGGACACTGGGTGCAGTCATTTTAAATGGGAAGATATTAGATTGAAAATAAAAGTTGCTGCACGGACTTTTCTTCATTTTTCATTAGATTCGGCATTATTACGATGCACATGGGACTGGTGTTTTATCGAAAACATTAGCATGATGCTAATTGTAATGGCATAAAATGGAGCAAAAGTAAGCGTCAGCATGATGGCTTTGCTAAGTGGTATTACCCTCGGTGCTCCCAGTGCTCTTTTCTGAGCCACAGTAGCTGCCTCTGGTAATGGGACTGTCAAACTGAGATGAATGAGTAGCCGCTAGGAAGGTGAAGACGCACAGACACACATGTACATAGAGACCGACACAAACGCACACACTACTTTAAAGGCTAAGTTCCTTATCTAAAGGGTATCAGTGTTATATGCACTCAGTTACCAGTTTATTAGGTGCACCCAGCTAAAACTAATGCAGTCCAATACAACAGTCCTGCACTAAACGCTACCTCAAGGTTTAATGGTCGTTTTTTTATTGAAACTGAGGTGTTAGTCTGCGGTGCTGTTGAACTGTATTGTGTTTCTGTTATTTAACCCACCCTCACTGATATAAATAGGGTGGTGGTATAAAACAATACAATTCAACAGTTAATACGATCAATAATATGTCAGAAAATAATTAAAAAAATTAAATTATGATGTGAAATTTTGACAGTTTTGCTAGACAAATTATTTAAATTCAAAGTTACTGCTCACTGATTAATTGATTATTTCAGTGCTGAAGTAGAACACAAAGAGATGTAAGATATTTGAAGATAGAATGAAACAATGTCTAAAGAATCTCTGTAAATTTATATTGATGTTTGGTAAAAATGGTCAAAAACTAAACATATTTGCTCATATTTCCTTCCTGTGTCTGTGTGGCTGCATATTGAGGGTGATTCTCTGATGCAGCTTTGTAATTAGGCTTATTCTCCAACCCTAATTAATTGATTTTTTTTTTAATTAAAAAAAAGAAAGAAAATTAGTATTCTTTTTGATGGGACTTTCATTCTTGAGTTCTAGTCCCGGGAAGATTTGTCTGTCGGTGAGAGTTGCCAGCTCATCAGCATCCGAATAAAAGTAAAATCCTTGCAGAGTTCACTACCTCTGTATGAAGTTCATTTCAGCTGATGAGAGACTTAAAAAAGCCCCTTCAGAAAGCAAAGTGCTAGTTATCATATTCTCAGAGTGATTTGTTCATTTTTATCTCTCTTTACTCTAATGGTGCAGTGGGTAGACTCGGGCTAAGTATCTATTGAGAGAGTTCAGACTGATTTCTGCAGACGTCTGTCTGTCTGAATAAATTAATAACCAGATTAATGAAAGGGGAGCTGGGCTCTTTTGAGGCTTAAGGTGCAGGAAGCTTGGCCACTGTTGTGTGAAGAAACTGCAGTGGTGATTAACTGATCCTAAAATGACTCAGGCTGCACCTTTTCTTCTTTCTGTCACTTTTTAAACCCAACTGACTGTTCATTAAACTCGCCTCACTTAGTCACTATTTCTGCACCTGTCTAGCTTTCCATGCAGTCAATCAGAACAGTGGCAGATTGACCTCTTAAAAATTGTAGTAATGTTGGAAACAATGGATCTGTAATATCAGACAGAGGCAGATAAAAGTAATCTTCTCTCAGCCAGTGACTGTTAATTTTGTAGGCTAAGTGTTGCTAGCAGATTTTAGCAGCTGTAGTTAGATAGGAAGCTGATCTAACATCAGCTCCAAGAGCTGATTAACACTGACTTTTTATTGCTTCAGACTGAGAACTCTGTAAAAGGATCTTAAAATTGCACCCGATGGTTACAGGTCCCTGACAATAAGTCTACTTGGACTTGAACAAGCAAAGCAGAGGTTAGATTTCTGCTTTATTGTTTATATTTTCACTTGTAAGGTAAGAGGAGGAAGAGCCAGGTGAACATGGAGGGCAGAGCTGCTAACTTTAGTCCACACTCTGATCGTACCAGCTTCCACGTAATGGGGATTTTTTTTTATTTTTATTTAAACCTAACTTGTAACCCCACAAAACGGTGTGGTATAAAATGCCTTTGGCTTTGGAAGTAATCCTCAATTAGGTTACTACTTTAGATAGTAAACTAATTAGCCAGACATGCTAACATTCGCAGCTTATTGAAGAAGATGGAAATGTTTAAAAAAGATGTCACTAAGCGTGGATGTTACTAAAGCCCAGCGCTCAACATGCAGATAAATCAAAGCTCACAGACCTGCCTTGCCTAGTTACTGTCGTTAAGCAATGATTGGACAATCACTATTCAGGGGGCGGAGTTTAGAGAATGATCTGTTACCCAATTTGTTGAACCTTGTCCTGTTTTTTAATTTATTGTCCTCCTTACCTTTTTTCCCATCGTGCTGCACACTCGCAATCTGTCCCCTCCCCGACCACAGCCTCTGTCCCCCTACGTCCCTGTTGCATCCATCCCCAGCGTCTCTACATGTAATAGAAGCCAGTTGATGTTAAATGGCTCTTTTGTGCATCTCCAGCACAAGACAGCACAGTTTAAATTCTACATTTAGCATGAGCAGTGAGAGAGGGAGGGTGAGGGGTGGGGAAGTGGCTGGGGGCCGGGAGGGGGAGAGCAGAGAGCAGCAGCAGGGAAAAAAAATCATTAAATTGATATATTAGGGGCCTAAATAGAAATGCCTCCTACAAATGGGAATTGATGAACTTGTTGCTCAGCGCGTGGATTTATACCCCTGCTCTTCTGAGCACAGCAAGAGAGGGGGGACAGAAAGAAATGAGAGAAAGAGGAAGAGATTGTGAGATATCAGATTAAAGCTAGGAATCGGTTGAGGCAAAATAGGAGGTAGAGGGAGAGGGAAAAGGAGGAGGATGCCTTGAAGGGAATGTTAACCTTTGCAGTTGAGCTTCATAAAGAGAACAGTGCAGTTTATTTTTAGGGCTAAAAATGAGGAGGAAGGGGAGGAGAAGTCTGCTCAGTAAAGGGATAAATACTTTATTTTAATCCTGATGTCTGCAGGTCTTTAGAAATACAATGTTTTTGTATCAGATTGTCAGGAGACAACAGAAAGTGGGATTATTTCAGCAGTGGATCAATCTGTTTTTCTTCCAGACCTGTAGCAAACACTGACCCTACTGCTGGCAACAGTAGCTAGGAGGCTCGTTGACTCAAAATAGCGTCGATTTTAGCAATAAATATGAATATTATAAATGGCTGACGTGCGTCATTTCAGGCAAAATCCTACACCCAGACTTGATTGTCCCTGTGTGTGCAATTGTGCTTTACATTTCCAAAGTAATTAAAACCAAAACGCGTAACGTGATTCTGTCTTTGTCTCTGCAGGGTTCCAGAGTTTGTGCGCGAGAAGCGTTTCGGGAACTGGCTGAGAGACGCACGCGACTGGGCGATTTCAAGGAACCGTTACTGGGGCACACCGATCCCTCTCTGGGTCAGCGATGACTTCGAGGAGGTCAGGAAAACACAAAACAGGCACTTGTTATGCTTTAATAGAGCACTCAGCGCTTCTAATGTGTCTTTGTGCTCCACGGAGATCACACAATTTGTCTGTGTCATGACCAAATATCAAAACAGTTATTCTTTTCCAAGGGAGCTGATCGCAGCTCTGGCAGCACTCGCAAATCGTATAATTGAAAAGTTGAACTCTCTGTAACTCTCACTTTTATTTACCATAGCAATGAGTTAGGGGAAAAAATGTCTTGTGTCTCGCTAAAGGAAGATTGGTCTGCTGCGAGGGTACAGAAATCCAGCTCTTCTCAGAAATTGGCAGGGTGAAAAATTTTCTCACTGACCTCTTTTTGACACTAACATAATTTAGCATATCTGGCCGTTTTTTTGTGTGTGCGCGGGGGCTTGTGTAGGAGAGGCTTTCTGGCATGGCAGAGTGAGGTGACCACGGTGTCAAACCAGAGAGTGTAGCGTGACTCCGTACTGCAGTTATAGTCAGCTCCCCTCGGGCGCCATCACCGAGTGCCTCCGTAAACCCAACACATGAATGATTCATTAATGTAAACCGCAAATAAACACCAACCAAAATGCGTTTGGTTTCTCTTCAAGCCAGTTAAGGCGACTTCAAAGGTCCTCAAGACAAACAGCAATTGTGGAGGGGAAAGGAAAGAAGACACGGAAAATAAGGGGAGGAGGAAGAGGAGGAGGGGGGTCCGAATAAATTAGCCGGTGAAGGAATTGAGGGACGAGAAGGGGGTAAAATGAGAGATGAGAGGAGGCAGCGTAGAAGGGAGCCAAACTGTAAACGTTTGTCTTGATATTGGATGTTCGTTGCCAAACCCGGCTGACTGTGTGAAGTAGACTGAACTGAATAGAGATGTCAGAATTGGGTTGTTTGAGCGTTTGAAAAATGAAGTGTTGGTCCCCTGGCTGAAAGAGGGACAGCCAGCGACCTGCTTGCTGGAAATAGCATTGTGACTGTTTCCAGAACACTCGCGCTCCCTGGTGCCTCCCTTACACACCCCTCAGCGGCAAATCACACACCCAAAACTAAAGCTTTAAGAGTGTGTGTGTGTGTGTGTGTGTGAGACAATGTGATTTCTGTCTCGGTATCTCTTCTTTTTGTTCTCTCTCTCTCTCTCTGTCCCTGTCTTTTTGGGTATGTTTCTTTTTGCTCTGTCTTCTTTTGTGTCTGATGGTGGTGTGTCAGCCTGTATCTGGGCCATGTTACCTGCTGCTGTGGTAAAACTAGAGCAGAGCCTACAGGTTAATTCTCTGAGGAGACAAGATAACACACTTTACCATACTTTCTAAGGTAAAGTTACTCAGGAAGTGTGGTGAGGTAGGCCTACTTTTAAGTGGTTGTTTTTTGTGATAATCTAATACATAAAATAGGCAGACCGATTCATCAGGATTGTTTAAATAAATAATGGTCCAACTCAGGATGAATACAACTGGCCTCAGTTCCTGTGGGTTTAAAGACATAGTTACTGGAAATATGGTTATTTGCTTTTTTTGTCGGGAGGTAGATGGTAGAAGGTTACTGCGATGGTAAATATGAAGTTACTGCCAGAGGCTGGGTAACTTATGTCAGCACATATGGGAGGGAACGAGCTAGCCTGGCTCTTTCCAAAGGACTAATCTGCTAATTTGCCTTACAGCACCTTTAAAGCGCACTAATTAACATGTTGTATCTCATTTGTTTAATCTGTACAAAAACTAAAATGTAGAAACAACTCAGTGCTGGGCATAGTTTCATATTTACTGTACAGACAGAGATGTGTCCTCTTATCTAACTCAAGGGGGAAAAAGGGGGGATTGAGTTCCCTATTGTACACTGAGGGAACTCAACAATGCAAACATTGCTGTGTAAAAAAATGAACCTGTCTTAATTGCTCATTGATTGAAGTAGACTTTTGTCGTAATAAAAGTCCAAAAACCTCAAATATTCCATTTACAATGATAAAAAATGGAGAAACCAGTGAATGTTGGGTATATCTATGTTTCTGTCAATGGGCTCGTTTATTAATCAACTTGTTTTCCCATTAATGGTTTATCTCCTCATGTAGGAGTTTGTTGCTGTTAATGCTGTGTTTGTGTGTGTGTGTGTGTGTGCCCGTTCGTCAGGTGGTGTGTGTAGGGTCCATGGCCGAACTGGAGGAGCTGACCGGAGTCAAAGTAACTGATCTGCATCGGGAGAGGTGAGTCACTGATCAGCCACTGAGATTATCAGACAGCTACCTGAACGTGTACACGGCCACGCTTCTGTCTGCTGTGACAGTGCAACTCCATCACATCTACATGCTAAGTGTGTGTACAGAGGCAAACATGACGTCTGTGATACGGTGATGTGCATGTATATGTGTCTGTGTTTGACTTTCACTTTAAATCCGGCCTGCGTCCCTCTGATGTGACCTGTCTGCCTGAACCAGACAAGTGTTGTGGAACACAGATCACTTTACTCTTCCGCTCTTCGTCGGCTAATTACCTTTAATCATTTCCATGGAGCTGGCCATCTTTAATTGATGGAGGAGGAAGAGGTCGCTTTCTTCCTGCTCCTGTGTTTGGGTTGGATGTTAAGTGTTTCTCTGCAGGTCTGGTAGTCTTGGAAAAGTAATTAAAATATTTTCTGAGGGTAAATGAAGAAGACTTAAACACATCAAAGAATAACCCATCAGTTGTAGTAGAAGTTTAAAAGAGAATGGTTTGTCGTACAACTCTTTTTGTTAATTTAAATATATATATTTATATTTCTCATGTAACTTTTCCCTATTTCATGTCTTTATGCTAAGCTAATCAGCTGTCGGCTGAGGCTTCATATGTTGCGTGCAGACATGAGAGTGATTTCTAACCTGCAGTAAGAAAGCAAATAAGCACAGTTGTTTAAAATGTTGAACTATTCCTTTAAAACCAGCTGAACAGTAAACTCAGTGACTTGTATCATTTGTTCTGTTGGTGTGAACAGACACAGTCTAAATGTTAGGAGAAGCTTGCTTTGAATTTTTTGCCCAACTTGAAAAACTTTTCCACCAAAGTCAAGATGTGTGCGTCACTAACAGCTAAATGGGCAGACTGTAATCACTCCACATTATAATAAGTGAAGTGGCCAGCAAGTGAAGATAATAGCTCTGCCCGCATTGTAGGAAAGTGAACATTTTAGCAAAAATATTCTACTCAATGCACAGCAAAAATCACATATTAAACTACTCAGAATGTACTCAGCAGTACTTTTCTTTTTGGAAAATTCCTGCCTTCCCTCTATAGGCCCTGGGACAGAGCTCTTAAGAGCAGCAGAGTACTGCAACAGAGCAGCTTTAGTGGTTAATAGTAGATTACTGAAGGTGTAATCGGTGGTTTATAGGCCTAAATGCCTATAATTCTGTACGTGTGTAGCAGCTGTTGCTGCAGGGGAAAAGAAAGTAAATGCGGTTAATCGACTTCCTGTATATATATTATTTAGATGTTTTGTTGCTGTGTTTTCTTTGCTCAGAATAGACGTTTGATCCAGATTTGATAGGCCCTTCACACAGGCTGACATTTTGTAACTACTACAAAAGCCAGGTTCGTCTGTTTTTCCTCAGGTTAGGTAACTTTTCTGACGAAACAATGACTTTGTTCGTAGGCTGAATCTCAGCGAGTCAGTGTTTGGAGTAAATGAATCCATATCCTTGTGTCTGAAACGTATGACCCAAAGCAATAACCGACCTTATTCTGCTGGGTGTCAGCACAACATGAGCACCACTGTTCTTTTCTTAAACCTCATTCCCAGCGGTGAAAGATTATAAAATCGTTGCTCTGGATCGCAGCCAGAAAGCCTATAGACCCGTGGATCTATACACTGTACAAATGTGTAAATAGTTCCCTATGGCACCAATAAAACCTGAAATAAAACAGAACTGGTCAAATTCTTATTGCCTCCATCTGTCTCAACAATTGCTTTTCCTTTCACTTTCTTTCTCTCTGTCTGTCTCACTCTTTCTCTGCCCCAGCATTGACAGTCTGACCATCCCGTCGCGGTGTGGTAAGGGCGTGCTGCGGAGGGTCACCGAGGTGTTCGACTGCTGGTTCGAGAGCGGCAGCATGCCCTACGCCCAGGTCCACTACCCCTTTGAAAACAGGAAGGAGTTTGAGGACACTTTCCCCGCAGACTTCATCGCCGAAGGCATTGACCAGACGAGGGGATGGTAAGATTCGGATGAGTGGATCGTTGGATGGAGGGAACTAATGGAGGGGTAGATGGAAAAGAGGGTGACAGATGAGGAGGAGAGACACACACTTCCCTGCTGATTTCATTGAGGGAATTGATGAGAGCAGAGCGTGAATGCATGGATAAACACAGAGAGAATCAGACGAGTGTTTCCCTCAAACTTCTGAATTGAATGATTTGGTTCAAATGATGGAAAATGGTTGAATTATAAATAAAGAGATTAAATTGGTGAATTTATTTGGTTTGTTTTGGAATGAATCATTATGTTGAATTGTGCCTGTTACCCTGACTGTGTGTGTGTGTGCTGTCTTTTTGTGTCCTGCAGGTTCTACACCCTGTTGGTGCTCTCCACAGCCCTGTTTGGCAAACCACCCTTCAGGAATGTCATCGTTAATGGTTTGGTTCTTGCTAGGTCAGTCCACTAACTTCCCAACAAATTATTCCTTTTTTCCAATCACAAAATAAATTCAGTAAAGACTGGCATCATTTATATTAATAGACTTCTTAAAAAAGGATCCTAAATAAACAGTTTCATTATTAAAAAACAGGCAAAAAAAATCCTAAAGCAGCTGGGTGCTGTAGTTTTAGCAAACATTACTCAAACAGGAGTGAATGGTAACATTAGTTAAGCACTATTTTTGGCCATGGATTTGGTGCTCCAGTGAGTGGGGGTTTGTATGTGGGATTGGCTCAAAATAAACTACAGTGTTCATGGTAATGAAGGAACATGTCAGACAATGCAGCAGTGATGTGTTTTTAATAGTTTCTGGTCAACAGTGGAGGTCGGAGGCACTGAGGAATAAACTAATAAACCAGTGTTTGGCCACATAGGTTCAGGTAATAGTTATTGGGAGGATCGGTTCATCTTTGGTTTTGGTCTTTAAAGAGATTTGTAAAATAATAAAATACACAGAATATTGCCAGCCTTGTCCTCACTGTCAATTTCAAACAAATTTCTAAGCCGTTTTCTGCAGACATCATTTTTGCTTTTTCATTTTTCCCCCATCGTGTTTCCTTGTCTGCCTCCACTAATCCACTCTTTGCCCCTCCTCTCAATCACTATTTTTATATTCCTCCTCTCCCCCCTTTATTCACCTGCCCATTCATCTCCTCTTAATCTTTCTGCTGTTTCTCCTGATCAGCGTGGTATGTGTGCTGTAACATTTAGCCCTCGGAGCTGCTCTATAATAGGGCTGCTTGTCCTCAGCCTCGGGGTCCAAAACGCAGCACTGTGCTCACAGGCCTGCTGACCTGGAAGGACTCGACTAATTTGAATACCGAGTGCATGGTTTCTAACATGCACTTTTGTGCATGCATGCGTGTCTGCGCATTAATGCCTCTGCTTGTCTCCTTCCCGCAGCGATGGACAGAAGATGAGCAAGCGCAAGAAGAACTACCCAGATCCGGGACTGATAGTGCAGAACTATGGAGCTGATGCCCTCAGGTCAGCTCTGTGCTTGAATGTGAGCGAGTGTGTGTTTCTGAAGCTGTGTGCCGGTGGCAGGACTGTGTGTGTTAACCTACCTTATGTTTAAAAGGCTTGAATCACTATCTACACTTAACAAGGAACTGTCCCAGTCCTACATACGGGAGACACACACTCATATACACTGTACATACACATGCACACATTGTTTCTCCTCATACATTCTCTCCTTTGCCCTGAGCAGTAAGGGTGTCTTAGCCATATGGCCTAATGAATAAAGCACTATGCAGTTGCACCATATGCTCATATACACTGCTGAAGAGTGAGCTGCAGAGATAAAGAGAGAGGCGACATTCTGTTTCTATTCATGGCTCCCATTTTCTCTTTTCTGGCTTAAAACTTTACTCACAGTGCAGCCATTACAGTATCATGAGTTCCACGAGTGTTTTCACTGCAAAATGGAAATTGAACAAGTGACAGACCGAGGTACAGATACTGAGGTTTTTTAAAAGCGTTTTCAGTCAAACTTGGTGAAGAGACGACCGTCTGTCTTCATCTCTGCTCGTTTTAAGGTGTCTATTCTGCATTTTATTGCAAATCCAGCTCAGAGTTGCTGCTATTAAAAATCACTCATGCCCCGTTGCATGAAGTTGCATCATGTCAGCTTGCCTCCAGAATCATCAGAAAACCTTTTCTAACCAATCTAACCCAGTGTGCTGATGCCTGCCACTAACTATTATATTGATATGGATTATTTTGTTTAGTATTTGTCAACAGTGTCTCCATTGGGCTGTAATGGAGAGAAGAGATTAATTTACACTGTGATGCTTGCTGTTGGTAAAATTAGGTTTTGGCCCAGAATTTGTGCAGAACATATTCAAGGTGGACGTTTAGCCTGATTGGTAAAGCTAATCCAATTCAGATTTGTTTGACAGCTGAATAGCTTTGCATTAAGCTATTTCTTTGTAGCCTGCCCCACAGCCTTCTTTTAATATTTTTCAGTGTCCTGTAGTGTTTTCTCAGCGTCCACAGAGAGAGGTGACTGAAGTTTTGGACCAGATTTCTCTGCATCCCCTGGATGAACAAATGACTGAAATTCACACACAGCTTTCAGCCAACAGCAGCATTTACGAAGCACGTTACATCTGCAAAATGTCGAACAAATGAACACAAAATGTTTTTAAGCCCAAAGCAGCTTTGTTCGATGATGTGTGCTGTCAGCTAGCTGCATCTTGTGAGAGGCTAGATGCAGCTTCAATTAATGATATGGTTCACTTACTCACAGCGCTGTGCATGGTTTGGAAATGGTTCCAGTTTTTAACAGAGCTCAAAGGGGGCATTTCTGACAGCTGGCGTACCCATACTACAAGTGGGTTACAATTTTAGAAGTGCAGTTGTATCAGGCTTTATATAGCAGATACTAATCCACTGAAATATACCTGATCAGCCCACATATTGCTCTTGCGTAGTGGCTTGAGACAGAGATAAAAATAAATCAGTTTCATCAGTTTACAGTTTATTAAACCAATGCTTTAACTAAATGTCTCCCATGTGTTTGTGTATATCACACTGCCTCCCAGACTAATAAGATGTCACGCCAGCTGATAAAGTTATCATGCATATACTGCATGTCAGTGCACAGACCAGTTTGTCTTACCTCTTCCAGAATGAGTGCTGTTGTTTTACTTAAAGTTTAAACTAGCCGTCAAGGTGTAAACTTTGTTCTGATGTTGCCCTGTACGTTCCTGTAAAGTAACTCCAGAGACGTGAATGTGTGAATGTGGGACAGCTCGGCTAACTACTTCCCTGTTTTTACATTTCTCTGTCTCCTCAACATGAACATATTTACATAACTTTTCTAGGTCCACTCACACACACACTCCTAACACCCTCACTCACGTGCCTCATTGAAGCTCTCGTCCTTCTAAGACCTATTTACCTGTGTACACACTGACGATCAATCCTGTACTCACCAGCTCCTTCTCCGTCTCTCTCTGTAGGCTCTACCTCATCAACTCTCCTGTGGTGAGAGCCGAGAACCTGCGTTTCAAAGAGGAGGGGGTGCGGGACGTGTTGAAGGATGTCTTCCTGCCGTGGTATAATGCCTATCGCTTCCTGGTGCAGAACGTACAGAGGTTACAGAAGGTACGTTAGCAATGAACAGAACACAAAGTCATTATTTTTCCAGTCCCACAGTGTTTCTTTAGCTATTCCTCGTCTAAAAATCACAGCAGTTTCTTACTATTATTAAGCATTTAATTATCAGGTAATCGTTGGCACAAAAAGGAATCAGTTTTTTTGTTAGCACCATCCCAAATTTTTGTGCGGATGTTGCTTTAGATTCTCCACTCAAAGCAGTTATGACCAGATCTAACATTCAGGCACTTGACCTTCACACAAGTGAGTTTGTTAACTGTCTTTGTGAAATGGTCGCCTGTAACGGTTTATTACTACTGTTACTGCAGCTCTTTTTCTTTTTAAATAAACAACTTTGTGCACACACATAAACAGCAGGTATAATTATATTATTTGGTTAAAGGTGGCTCAGTCAAACTGCAGCAGCAATTGCTTTTCTTTCCTGATGCTGGGACAGGCTCCAGGCTCAGTTTTCGTCTGTTGGTGTTTGTGTTTATGCTTCTTCACTTGTGTTTTTCTGTGCGTGTGTTTATATTTCTGTGTCAGGAGGATGAGATTCAGTTTCTGTACAACGAGAGCACGGTGAAGCAGAGTGACAACATCATGGACAAATGGATTCAATCCTTCACACAGTCCCTCATTCAGTTCTTCAAGGCTGAGATGGATGGTGAGGGAGACACACACACACACTTTGATTATCTGTTGTAATCAGCTCTCTCTCCTAAAAGAGATCTTGATGTCAGTGAGATTACCTGTTGAATAAAGCTCATATAAATACACTGACAGTCATTTATCGCTGCAGCTTACCGCCTCTACACCGTCGTGCCTCGCCTGGTCAAGTTTGTGGACATGCTCACCAACTGGTACGTCAGGACCAACAGACGCCGTCTGAAGGTGAGACAACAGCTTGTAATGAGTGTTTTTTGTTTTAGTGATAATGATGTTTTTATGTAATGAAGATGAGGAAGTGCAGGTTTTAAACATTAGGAGCGACACAAGCTTTATACATAAATTAATTTACAGTTTATGTCCTGTATCTTTTTAAGTTTTGATCAACACATAAATTATTCATCAGTTCAGTGGAAACAGTACTACCCCTAAGTCTCTTCAGCGCAGCCTCCATCTGTGGACATTTTCTAGCAGTCAGTTTGTGGCCCTCCGAGTCGACATTTGGCTGACTTGGATTGGGGATACTTGCACTGATGTCTGCCAGAGGACTTTTATCTTTTCACTGTTCCAAGAGGACTGAATATGTGAATATGTGAACTTTGTAGGGAGAGAGTGGCACTGAGGACTGCCTGTGGGCGCTGGAAACCCTCTTCAGTGTTCTGTTCTCCATGTGCAGGCTGATGGTGAGTCATACTGTTTCTGTGTGTGAGACCCTGTGTGTGAGTGACTGAGAGAGAAGAGAGAATGTATGGGGAAATTGTGGTGAGGTTTTTGCTTTTGTGTGTGCAAGACAACAAAGAAATAATGCTGGTATGGAAGAGGTGTGTGTGTGTGTGTGCTGGCATGGCCATGAATAATGCATGAGCAGTAGGAGTTTTTATTTATAACACATTGAAGATGTTTGCATGTGAGGCGAGAGGCACGCTAAGAGGCAGTTAGCCTAACCCAGATCAATACAGATCAGCTGTGAGCGATACAAATTAATTAGCTGTGGTTAAAATGGAAGAGAATTGCATTAGAAGTAACCTCACTCTGGCACAGTTCTGTTTGAACTTTTGCACCATGTGAGGAAGAAAAAAAGCTGCAGTAAAATGTGTTTTATATGCTGATTTTATAGCAGCTCCTGACTCTCAGACCTTCATGTCAGGAAATGTAAATTAACCACAGTACAGAGCTTCTAATAACCATCCTCTCCTCTATTTTCTCTCATGTCTACTTGCTTTCTTCCCTCCTTCACCTCAGGCTCCCTTCACACCCTTCATTACAGAGATGATGTACCAAAATCTGCGTCACCTCATCGACCCCGCCTCTGTCGAGGAGAAGGACAGCAGCAGCATCCACTATCTCATGCTTCCCCAAGTCAGGTTGGAGGAAAAAATCTCTTCAATAAAGCTTCAGTTTTTAGAGACATGGACTCCTGCGTGGAGCTAAAATTAAAGAGGACTTTTAATGACAAGTCTAAAACTTATGATCTCTCAGTGAAAGCGCCCTGAGAGGAAAGTGGCTGATGCAACAGTGATGGTCGGTGTGTCACCTTCGCTTCCCACTCCACGTACCACATTTCTTTAAATATTCTGACCGGGAGGAGCAGAAACTGAGGATGTACATACTCTTTAAACAGTTTCCCACAGCTTTTTATAGTGGAGGAATGCCACTTTGTTTGAAATAAAGGAAGAAATTATTGCATTTTAACGAGATATATTAGACAAAACACAGCCAAGAGTGCATATTTAAGAAATGAGCCAACTGTTTACTGATGGTTAAGACCGTCGTATGATGGCTAAATTGATTACTAGATAAGGTGCAGCAGGATCGGTCTGATTGTTGATTATATGACACCATTCATACACAAAATGCACCTCAAATGTCAGGGAAACTACTTTAACGAGTAGGAAACAAAAAGACAAAGGGCTCAGTCAGGAGAAAGTCACTGCTGGCTGAAGTTAGCTTGATAATCAGAAGCTGGACACCTCCACTAACCAAGGAAAACCTGTTTTAGTGATAACAACAGTTTTCATATTCATTTCTCTCTTCAGGGAAATTATCCCCTCCCCTGGATTTCGTGTCCTGTCTTGTTGAAGCGCACTCCAGCAGAGCAGACGCTTACTGTAACAGGGTTTTAACCAAGTGAACGTAACAAGGGTCATTTGGTTTAAAAACTTCCATTCTTGCCTCACAGTCGCTTCTGCAGCTCATACAGCAAAGCCCCCCTTTTCTCACAGGATATCCACGGCTGATCCAGAGCCTAATCAGGTTCAGCCAGAGTGTGTGACCTTACTTTACCCCAATTGTATCGCTCTCTGGACTCCTCGGAGTAGAAGCTTTTGAAGCTTGAGAGTCTACAGCAGTTTCTAGATCAGTGTCAGGCTTCACAGCAGCTGTTCTCTTTGTGTCTTAACCCAATTTCTCCTCTTCATTCCTGCTGTTTGTCGGCTTCATCTTCCTCTGTGATTTTTTGTTCTCCTACTTATCCTAGTTTATAAATCACCCCTCTCCTCCTTTTATTGTGATTTTGAAAATTATTCTATGATTATAATGATTGTTACAGGTGTTATTTTAGTGGGTTGGTTGGATTCTCTAGATGAAGGTTTGCTTTTGAGCAGTTTCAGAGCAGATTTTCTCCGTCTGCCTGTCAAATGCGATTCATGACTCGTTGTTTCTGCAATGATAAAAATGAATCAGAGATGATGCGTTTTCTGCACTGGCACAAAGTCAGATCCAACCAGGTCATGGAAATCCTTGTGCACAGCCTGCTATCTTTAAAAATCAGCCGAACCCTGTTTGTATTTCTAGTGTAAGAACTTTTGATATCTCCTTCACAGACTGTGTCCACTTGTAGCAGGGACCCAGTGATACCCACACAGAATCACACAGGGCTTGCCTTGATTGTCAGGCCTGCAAATGGATGCTGCTAACAAAATATGATCATTTCACCCCCTTCACTTCAATTACTTGAGTAAAATGTGTGCCTTGGTGGCTGATTGGTTTTGTTAATGCCTGGGAGGAATTTCTAATTGGTCAAACTTAATTGCATCATCTTTAACTCTAAAAAAGTTCTGACATGATTAAATATCCGTTTGATTTGGCATAAGGAAAATAGTTTGTGTAATGGTTCATATAATGTCCTCTGGCACTTTGGCAGCACTCAGTGCTGCTGCTTTATTAGCCGCTCGTTCCTCCTGTTGTCGAATGGGACTACTTCACCCTCCTCCCCAAAGGTCAGCCACCAATCAGGCGGTGGGAACAGCTGCTCCTCAATCAGCTCATTAAATGATTGGCTGTCCCCGGCGTCCTCTCCTCTGTCATTTTACTCCAGTGTTGTATGCACACAGGGGGAAGCACACTGCAGGAGTAAATGAGCACACACACACAGTGTCTATGTTCCTGCAGACTGTTAGGACTAATATCGCTATTATGCATGATTATCAGTGGCTCTGCAGCTCTAATTTAAATTCAGAGGTGGAAGTCTCAGTGTACCTTATTAGTGGATGTTCCAGAGTTGGCGCTGATGGTTCTGAACTCTGTCTTTATTTAGACTTGTGGCGTTAACCTTGTCACGCACTATTATTAATTTCCCTCAATGGAAGACCCATTCAAATTTAAAAATCACCCATTAACTGGAAGATGGTGAGATCTGAGTTACTGTAAAAATACACCTGCGCCAGAATATAGAATAATCACCTCACGAAGTTGAGTTGTTATGAACAATGTTCTCATTATAAGAAGAGGACAGATGTGATGTGGCGGACATATTAACGCAACTCATGATCTGGTGATACTCAGATTTTCTTTATTTGTGTGTGTGTGTGTTTTCAGGGAGAGTTTGATTGACAAGCGCATTGAGAGCGCTGTCTCTCAGATGCAGTCTGTGATTGAGCTGGGCAGAGTGATCCGAGACAGGAAGACCCTGCCCGTCAAGGTAAATCATCAACTCTTCGTTCACTCAAACACTCCTGTGCTCAGGTTTCAGTGAATTAAAACTAAGGAAACAAGAATTCTATTATTTTCACAT
Organism: Lates japonicus; assembly: GCA_033238685.1. NCBI lineage: Eukaryota > Metazoa > Chordata > Actinopteri > Centropomidae > Lates > Lates japonicus. Next base: position 2,382,224 of record BRZM01000067.1, read on the forward strand.
GTATGAATATATTCTGTGTCCTGTGTTAGCGATTAGGGTTATGGATAGGTATATATTAAATCTTTAAAATGGTTTTCTGTGGCCTTAAATGTGTCTGCTTTTTTGCTTTTGTATTTCAGTACCCATTGAAGGAGGTGGTCGTTATTCACCAGGATGCAGAGGCTCTGAAAGACATCCAGTCCCTGCAGAAATACATCCTGGAAGTGAGTAAACTGTCTTTTTGTGCATTTTGTTTAGTCTTGAAGTTGTCTTGGTAAAGTGTCACTTTACCAGCGCTCTGTTTCAAGGCAAGAGGAGCATCTTTTTCTCATCTTTCCTATGAAATGTTTCCCGGAAAATCTATTTTTGTTGGTCTACTCTGCTTTGATCAGCACCATAACATTTAGAGAAAACATCCCCTAGATCCTTGTTGACACTCCAAAGCCACTACTGTTGGCTGAGGGGATGAACATCAGAAAGGAGTACATCTTCATTTGCTGTTTGTATCCTCAGCTGTAATTGAAATTTCTGTGCCTGGTTAATTTAAAAAGGGGGTGGAGCAGATGCCTCGGAAAATGATTTCACATTTGATCTACTCCAGTTGCCAGGCACACAAACACCTCATCAAATAGAGTGCAAACGAGAGCATTAGTTTTTTTTTCCTCTAGTACAGGAAACATTATATTACTGTGAATCTGTTTGTGTACTTTAAAGTGACAGTAAATGCACATGATTATAGTTCATCTTCTCTTGAGTTCAGTTTCCAGAGAAAGAAAAAGGCTTTTTGTTATTTGCACATCCACTGGATTTCTTTCATGGTAAATTTTCATGTTGAGCACTGGGCCTCTGCAGAGCTTAGTGCGTGTTATATAATGTTTTTTCCAGAAGTAACATCATCATCGTGTGCCTGTGCACAAAGTGCAGATTGATTGCAAATGTCTGTCGAGTACATTCAGGTGTTGTTCAGGAAACTTGGAAAAATGACTCAGACATTAGACAGAGTAACTGTCAGAGCAGGAAGCTGTTAAACTTAGATTATCCCTTTGTTTAGTGGGTTTGATTTTCCAATAACAAAGCTCAAGATGTCAGTGCTGTTCCACGGCTGACTCCAATTATTCCCGCTTCTGTCTTAAGTAAGAACGTTATCACCTTTATGGGAATGTTGCATCTTTCCTGAAATCTTATGTGACTGATGTGTTTTAGACGGGAATGGATCGAGGTTCACAAAACCCTCTGCTGGATCCTGCGAGCTTCATCTTAGCCACCTCTTATCTCTCACTTTTTATATTTCTGATGGGGGAGACATTTAACCTCGCTGACTTCTCGCTTCTTCCCAGAAAACACAGTTTATTTGATCAGGATTGGGAGCAGTCGAGGTCCTGTGACCCAGGGAAGAGCCTTAAAGCTCTCTGACAATGTGTGTGATGTAGTTTTAGTTGAAGTCTTGATTCACCTTTTTATTGTTATCTAGTAATTCTCTTTAACTTTGATTTAATTTGTTTTACCACTACTTAAACATGAACCAATTGGACACAGACTGAGTTCTGTCATCCCAGGACCTCTGCTCTTTTTAAACCTCTATGTGACGACTTATGTTTTACAGTAAAATATTAACTTTTAATTTCTACTATTATTGTCAACGTCTACTTGACTTACTGACGAGTTGATTTCATGGCTCTCTACATTTTTGGATAAGGCTTTTACGTCTGAAGTAATTTAAGTTTTTAATTTTACTCTTACAGGATGTTACAAAGCATTTAGCTTAATGTAGGACTTCCTTGTTCTGAAACGTGGGAGTAATGGATTCTACTGGCACTCACTAACAGTCTTAACTTGCAAAACATGAAGACACAGCAACTTAACATTTCACACAAAGCAAGTGTAAAAAAAAAAAAGAATGGTGCTGATTAAATTTTTATTGTCTGTTTCTTGAGGCAAAACACAAATTTAGTGAATTCTCTTAACTTTCACTTGCACAGAATGAGCCTGGCTGTTGATGGTCAGTGGCCATGTAAATTTTAGCTTTGGTCAGCTTTGCTCAGCTGACAAGCTAGTTGATGACTACACTATCTGCTGAGTTTCCAGTGAGCTGGAGATGCTCTGTGGAATATCCAATGAGCTGCTGTTTGAACTGACAGAGGCCTGAATTCATTATAATCCTCTAAGTCATCACTCACACAGAGCCATATATGCCCTCAGGAAAGAAAAAGCTTTTCTTTGTGGACTTTTACATTGATTCAGTCCAATTTTAAATAACCAAGCTCAGCTCAAAACAGAAGTTTGAGCCACTGTTTTTAACCCCATGCTGCCGTCAAGTTTATTACTCAGCCCACTACAGTAGCTTATCTGTGCTCTCTGTCAGCAAGACAACTGTCAGAAACTCGGTCCCAATCACAAGCCTCAACTTTTCAGTGAGATTGACTGAGAGAAGCCGTGCATGGCAGGTCAGGGTGGCACCTAAATTTAGTCTCTCTCTGTTGCTTCACCACATACGACTGGATCAGAGATTTCTCTCTCCATTTAGATTGAAGAATGAAACAATTGTATTGAATGGCAGAAATACAGCGACTGAATTGGAAGCGCTTATTGGAGATTTATAGACTGATTGATTTCATGGCTGGCTTACTTTTTCAGCCTAAGAGTCTGATCAATTTTTGATTTGCCTTATACTGCACATGCCTTGGGTTATTAAAGTTTTCTTTTTTAATTAGACTTTTAGGTAACTTTTATGTTAGATTGCACTCAGGTCGGATTTAATTTTCCTTTTGATTTAATTTCTTTTTTCTGTTCTAGTTTTAATTGCTACGTTTACATGCACAAAATATTCCACTTTTTAAAAAAAATTTAATTCCAAAAAAGCCAGTATTCCTACTAAGCTGTTTATATGGCTAATGAAAACTGATATCCCACTAAAATTTTGATTTACATGCAGCCCTGCATTCTCTGATTAATGTAAAATGCCCCATGCCTTTTCCAAATTGTCTGTGTTTTTTTGTGTACAGTGCACACAGCTGATTGTAAACAGGCAGGAGGAAAACTGCCATAAAACCCAATTGGGAGACATATTCTGAAAACACAGGTTCTACTTTGATTTCAATTTGTCTTTTGCTATCTTTGATCATTATAGTTTTGTTTTTGTGACTTGATAAGCTCCAGTTTTTGCCCGTACTTGGGATATTTACACTCTCTACAGGAAACTACAGCACAGTGACTTTACCTTTTCTGAGACATAACGTGTGTCTATTTTTCATCCCCCCAGGAGCTTAATGTGAGGCAGTTAACGCTGTCAACGGACAAGGACAAGTACGGCATCCGTCTGAGAGCCGAGCCAGACCACATGGTGCTGGGAAAGAGACTAAAGGGGGCCTTCAAATCCGTCACTGCTTCTATCAAGGAGCTCACCAGCGAACAGCTAGAGGCCTTCCAGAAGACAGGTACGGCTGTGTGTGCAAAACAGGCCCAATATTTATGAACCCCAACTCTTAAAATCAAACTCAGGGAGGAGAGGAGCGTCACAAAAACTTTTCAGAGGTATAAAGGCACATTGGCAGTCTAACAAGCTTCACTAGTTCATGTTTACACCAGTTTTTCTGTATGAATCATTTACAAATACTTTTGTTCTCTCCCAGAACTACCAGCAAATGAATCTGTTGGCAGTGATGTTGTTTACCAGATATTGATTTAGTGAAGAGCAGTTTGGATTTTGAACACAATTGCACAGTTGTTGCTTATTGTGTCAAAGTATACTTTTTCTGAACAGTAAATAAACTGTGAATCCCTGTAATGAAACCTGCTGCACACAGACGGCCAGTTTATCCCCAGAATGTAAACCCTAACCCTTCTGAAACTATAATCAGAGCTCGAGTACGGATCAAAGCAGTGCAAGGTATCTTGTCTCTCCAATTATAGAAAGACGAGGAGAGCTCCCCGAGTCTCTGGGGAAGGAAGCAGTGGAGGTCAGCTGGGCTGTGGGAACTTAACATTTCCAATCAGTTGGATGTTTGAAGTCTAGCCAATTGGAAGGAAAAAAAGAAGGATGAGCGATGGAAGATAGATGCGGGTAGAGGATGGTGGAAAAATGATGGAGAGGGGGAAACTCACAGATGAAATTGTGTACAGCAGCACCAAGTTCCAGTTTGTCAAATTGAGATCAAAGCTGTTTGAGTATATGAGAGCTGTTTTTAAGGAGCTAAACTGTTCAATTCAGCACCTATCTTTGTTTTTAGAGCATAAGACTTCTGGAGGAAGGACAGAAAATGATTAGTTAAGTTAGTGGAAGCTGCTGTCTGTGAAGCAGTGTCAGTTCAGAGCCTACTCTTAACCTGAGCAATTTCTCGCTGCAGAGTGCGTGAGTCCAAAAACCCTGTTCCAATTTAGACCAGGAGGTTGGCAGTTTGGCTGGAAATTGATTGATGGTTCATGGCCATTGGTTGTATTCTGTATTATTCCTTACCTGTACCTTTGATCCCATCATTTTGATGGGGAAGAAGAAAAGAGGTTCAGAGAGAAGGTGGTAAAGAGCAGAGAGGCAGGGAGGGACACAGGAAATCAAAGTGTGGAAATCTAGGATTAGAGGGGATGGGAGTGACTGTTTCACCCAGCCTCTGGCTGTGGAGAAGTGAAGGGGAGAGCAGAACACGGTCATGGTTTTTAGTCAGAACACAGACGTGGATAATTGCTGCCGCTGGCAAAATGGAGATATAAACCTGACTAGATTGGGTCTGCTGCATTGTCTAAAAGCTCAGATCTCGTGTGGATGTGGCTGGGAAAGATTGCAATGTAAGGAATCATAAAATACCAGCAAATACCAGTCCAGAACCCAGCTAATTCAAAACAAAGCCTCAGTCTGCATGCAAGTTAGCAGAGCACTTTATTTGATATGACTGGGTGTAATTGAAACCTTTTCTAGAATCTTTCTCAAGAGACAAACTCTGCCATATAGACTAATTTCACACAATCACTTGGCAATTTATTCAAATTTAATTAGGAGGATAGCGAGGAGCTAAATTGGTTTATCGTCATTGATTTAATCATAATGGGCATCAGCAAAGCATGATGCCATGGCTTTTCATTCTCCCTTAAATGATCCGTTTTCTGTTATTTGATTCCTGATCTGAAAGTTTTATTAAAATGGAGATATCTCTGTTTGCAAGAATTCATGATCCTTGATTTTCACTGGAATGGATTTGAAGAAGTTTGTCAGACTTCTCTAGTTTACACCTCACACTCTTTGTCCTGGAGCAGTTTTCATGACCGACTCTGTAGATCATTTTGTCCTTTATGACTGTTACTAAGAATATCCCAACCCACAAGGAAAAGTAGTATCTATGAAAGTAAACAGTTTTTAATGAGTCTATATTAAATATGGTTTGAATCTTTTCCTGCCCCCCGGTGCAGTTAATATAGGCTGTATAATTAATGGTGGTTCAGAAACGTGGGCTGATGGTGCTGAAACACAGCAGGGCTCCATAATGTTGAATTGTGTATTAGCAGCATATTTATTATATTAAAAGCACGGTTTGTTTTCCTGTGAACTGATGAATGTTAATTCATACTGCCATATAATGATGTTTATTTTCATGTTCGTAGCGATAACTGTGGTTATTAACGTCATCTTGTTGTTGTGGATCATTTTAAGGCTCCATCGTGGTGGACGGCCACGAGCTTCACGAGGAGGACCTGAGGCTGATGTACACCTTCAACCAGAGCTCAGACTCAGCTGCACAGTATGAAGCACACTCCGACGCACAGGTGCGCTCCGCTTGAAATTTAGACGCTGTTTTTTTCCCCATTATGTACATTCACTGAAGACATTAACGTTGCACGCACATTCAGCACCATGATGGAAACTAAGTGCAAACCTCTTAGAGACTATAAAAACACCCCTTTCATTAAAGCAAGAGTTCAAGCTTTTAGATCAGATGATTGATACCATCATGCCTCATACCAGTATGGAAAACAAGAAGCTATAGCCAGCTACTGTAAGTTAGCTTAGCTTAAAGACTGGAATCGAGGGCAAACCGACAGCCTGGCTCAAGCAGAAGCTCACTAATTAACATGTTATATCGTTTACTCTGAACAAAAACCAAAGTGTACAAATGGCACTTTGGAGTCTTACCGTGACTTTGAGGTCACCAGCCAACCAGCAGAGACATCAGGAAGTTACTGTGCCCAGCCAACAAGTAGTTAGGTCTGTATGCTAAGCTAAGCATGTATTTCCTAAAAGGTACAACTTATTCTTTTTAACTGAAGAGAGGTAAATATACACAGCACACACACGTCCACACTCTCCTCTGGTACCCTGCTCTATTTTTCTCTTTACAGCTACATTGCCAACAGTTGTTGTGTAGATTGAGCTACAAAGTGTAATGGAACCGGATCTAAAAAAAAGAATAAATGCTGCTCTGCTGCAGCTCCTGCACTAAGCTGCCACATACAGTAAATGCGTTTATGTGTCTTTTCTGTGAGTGTGATGTATGAAATAATTTCACGGCTAAGTGGAATCCAGCATGTATGCGTTTCCCACAGGCCCTCTCTAATCAGTGCTCCTCCAACCGTATACACGCCACACGGCTGCACCTTAATACCAGTTTACTGAGCTGGCTTTTTAATTCTCTGTTACTCTCGCTTGCTCACACTGACTCTCCAGCTCCCATCTGTCTGGCTCTCTGTTCTCTCTCTCCTCTTATTCTCTGCCTCTGTTGCTTTTGTGTACTTTCCTCTACTCATCCTGTCATCTCTTTCCCTCCTCCTTCCCACGGTAAAGTGTTCAGGGCTGGCAGCAGCTCAGCACTGCACAACATGACACTCATTTTACTTTAGTGACTCACACAGACTACAATATTGTCATTACTGCTGCTTGGTTGGTTGTTTTTTTTTTCAGTTTTCACATTATAAATGTTTGGACAACAGTGTAAGACAGATATATTTCTTTAAGGTTGCTCAAGTCATCTTGCATCATGTTCATCTGGTGGTTCAGCTGCTACAGTAAACTCATGATATCAGAGGATGATTTCTACCATAACATCCTCCTGTCATGTGCAACTGTATATTGGAGTAATTCTAAGTATATTGTTGTTGTTACAGCAATGGATGAATATTTAAAAGAAACAGGATTTTGAAATTATTTCAAATAAAAATGTCAAGATCCAGGGTTTGACTCCCTATTTCTCTCTCTGCCCTTGTTTCCTGTCTAACTATAGACTGTCCCCTGTCCAATAAAGACAAACATTTGTGCTCAAATCCAAGCTAAATAACTTCACTCTGAATGGCCCACTTGATTTTTGGAACCCAGTCATGAATAGATAACAAATATATTTTAAGTAGAGATTTGTTGCTACACGCATGCATACGTAGATTACATTATCAAAAATGAATTTCAACATGTAAATAAACTGAAGGTTGTGTATGAAAATGAGCAAAAAATGAATCAGTCTTTGGAAACACCTGAACAGTTCAGTGACAGATTGTCTGATCACTTTAATCTCACACTCTCCTCTTCTTCCCCTTCTCAGGTCCTGGTGCTGTTGGATGTCACCCCGGACCAGTCCATGGTGGACGAAGGCGTCGCCCGTGAGGTCATCAACCGCATTCAGAAACTACGCAAGAAGGTGGGGCAATTATTTCAGGAGCACGACTCACTCTGGAAACCAGAGTGACACCTAACACACCACTACTGAATTTTGCAATCCCGTGTTTAATGAATAGAATCTGACATAGATGAAACAGTTTGCCGATACATGTAACCAGGGCTGTGCCAGGGTGAGTAAAACATGCTGCTGAGGAAGCACACAGTACTGTAGTCCTGCTTGAAGACAAAATATTTTCCTGCATATACACTCCTGGCAGACATGTGTGACACCACGTCTGTCTAGAATAAGAAACAGGACAAAATACAGTTTGTCCAGTAGAAAACACATAACGTTTTCCTTGTTTGGCTTCTGTAAACAACACAGTTTTTGTTAAACACCCTCATCCTGTCAGTGTACCTGCTCACCACCGTAATATATTTTTGTAAAGATAGTAGCACTGAAAAATTAATCAAGTAGTCGAGTGACGTTTGAAGTGAAGTTTAATCCACAACAATTTCCATGAATCACTTAGTAAGCAAAAATAAAAAACTGTCATAGTTTATAGCCACTCAGATGTGGCACACCTGTTTCATTATCATCTATGGATCAGGAAAATTGGAAATGTTACATGGAGAAAAATCTACCAAAGCCAAAAAAAATTAATGAGTAGATTTTCTTTGCTAAATAAAAAGTATCAATCTTTGTTTTTACACTTCCATGTTAATTCTGTAACAGTAGTATTATGTATTGATATATTCAGTTATATGTTTGGCTTTCTGTATTTTTCTGCTATATTTCCCTGCTTTTGACCCCCCCCACCCCTTCGTCTTTATGTCCCATGCTAATTTTGTCAGTGCAGTTTTGAAATCTTTCCACTGCAGCGTCACAGTTAGAAGTTTCTCCATCATAAGGCAGGCTTAATGGAAGCCTAATTACAGTCTGGCCCGTTTCAGATTCTAATGTTGGAGCTTTGCAGTGGTCTGGGGAGTAAAGACGGATTAGCCAACAGCCCCTTGTTTTCACAAGCAACAAACAGTTTTTTCCATCCCCCTATAGCAGTGGTGTGCACTGGCTCCCGGCCAGGCTAAATTCCTCCAGTTATTTCAAACTGAGATCTGTTAGGAATTTTCCACCCTGGGGATGGGAATTAATTTTTAACAATTCTCTGACATGTTTGGTTGTAGTTTGTGGGTGTGCGTGTGTGTCTGTAGCAGCGTTTATGTGGGTGTTGGTGTTTTGTTTGTGAGCATATGCTCGGTTGAGAAACAGGGGTCAGCATTTCCTTTTTTTTCATGGATTGCTCACACTCTGGAGTTCTCTGTAGCTGTATCACACACACGCACACCGCACGCGCACACACACACACACACACACACACACACACACACACACACACACACACACACACTGCATGAGCCCCTTCAGGGTAGGGTCAGTACCTTGACTTGGCAGGAAAAGCCCATAAACCTTCCTCCATTGATTGACTGCTCCTCTGTATCTAGCTAACGTTATTCCTCTGCCCTTGAGCCACATACTGCAATTGGAGTGTGTGTGTGCGCGTGTGTGAACGTACTGCACAGTCAGCATATGTGTGTGCGGCCGTGCACATGTGTGCACGGCTGCACACTGCAGATTAGGATGAGATCAATGTGTTTGAATGTGTCAAGGTTAGAGGAAGCTGGCAGCACACAATGCCAAAATAGATGGGCTTTCATCCAATAAAAAAAATCTCCCCTTGTTCCCTTCTGCCTTTATTTGTTCTTATACTGTCTGTTTTCTGCTTTTAATCCCTATTCTCTCTTCTTTTGTTCGCCCTTCCATTTTGTCCCCCCCCCTTTCCTTCCTTCTTTCCAGTAATTGTTTCTTCCAGATTTCATAAAAAAAAAAAGCTTTGAAGAGAAATTACCCGTCACAAAACTGCGATTCTTTGTGTCCTTGGCAATCACTTGTTTTAATCAGAATGCAGGTTTTCTGGACCAAATGGCAGATTATTGTGTGCTATTGTTTGAAAAGCTATTCAAGCAGGACTTTTAGCATATTTACTCACTCCTGGCTCGTCATCCCTGGTGTCTTCTTTTCCCTTTGATTCTGTAGAAACCAGCTTTTATTTCACAAACAGACGCCTTCACTTAGTTTGTGAAAAATGTGTTTACTTAAAACGTTCTACCCACCTCTCCATCTCTTGCCTCAGGGCCATTTGGTGCCATCAGATGAGATAACTGTGTACTACCGCTGCCAGCCAGAGGGGGAGTACTTGGACTCTGTGATCCAGGCTCACACCGACTTCATCCTGGCTACGACCAAGGCTCCACTTCTGCCCTTCCCTGTCCCCAAAACTGCCAGTGTCATCATAGAGGAAAAGACACAGGTATGAAAAGACACCTGAGGGCGAGCAGGACTATTGTTTCCTCTGCTGTGATACAGTTGTATATTTCATTAGGTGTGAATGATCATGCTGTTATTTTATACCACGTGTACCCAGAAGTGCTAAGGTAATGTAGCACCAAGAATATACCCAGTATGCTCTGATGATGGCATTTGCTCAGGTTTCTCCTCTTCCATGATGTCTGCATTCTGTCTCCAGCTGGCTGTGTTTCTGCACAACTCACAATTTGATTTTCTGATTAAAGGACACTTGAGTAAAGATTATGAAATAACTGTGTGTGTGTGTGTGTCTCCCTCTCTCTTTTCGTTCTTTGCTGCAGCTGAAGGGCTCAGACTTGGAGTTAACCATTGTAAAGGGATCTTCAGCCCCTCGGGCTCCTCTCAGTGGACCAGCTTGCACCTATGTGAACCTCAGGGTGAAGGTCAACAACAAAGAGCAAGGTAGCACATGGGGAGACCAGAAAGGAGGTCTTGTTTTTCCAGAGAAGCTCTAACAAGAACATGTATAGCTGTTAACAATTAAAGAAGTAACTTCAAAGGTCTGAGGCCTTGCATGTGTAGGATAATTTCTCTGTGAGCTGTTACTGATCCTCTCTGACTGGTTTCTTGTTCAGAGGGGGTGGTGCTGTTGGAGAACCCCAAAGGAGATAACAGACTAGACGTGGACAAGCTGAGGAAAGTGTGCAGCAGCATCTTTGGAACAAATAACACCCAGCTCAGATTCTTCAATGGCGGGGCTGGTGAGAACTGATCTGACTTCTCAGAAAGACTTCAATTTCAGTTGTGTTTTTGACTTGACCTCTGTAGAACCTCAGACGAAATGATGAAACTGTGCACACACTCCCTGTTCATCACAGAGCTGACCAGCAAAACGGACCTTCAGGCTTTGAGCGGTAAAACTTTGTCAGTGACGTCAGGCTCTTCCTCGCCCGGCCCCGCCCCCACCACCGACGCCATCCTGTGTCCTTACGTGAACCTGATGCTCTGTAACGCACAGCCAGCTGGTGAGAAACACAGCCACACACATATAATCATACAATCACGCACCATCATTTTAGTTTGAGTGAGATAAATCAACTTGGTGTTTTCCAGAGTTATGTTTAGTGTGAAGCTGAACTGTAGAATAAATTCAGTGGAATAAAAAGTACAATATTTACCTTTGAAATGCAGTGGAGTTGAAATATAAGGTAAAGGCAAAAACTGTACTTGAGTACAGGACTTGGAGGGAAACTGCACATCAATTTCACACATCAGAGTCTGTTTACAGGTCTCAGGCAGTACTCCATTTGTGAAAGAGTTGTATAAAGTCTTCAGAGGGAGCTGCACCAAGTTTGAAGATGTAGAAAAAAGGATCGTTGTGTATGGATTCTAGAGTTCAGTGAAGAATGCTATAATCCAGCCTTATCCTTATCCTAAGTCATTCACACCTAACCCCATTCACCTCACCCCTCTGCCCCTGTATTCACCACCTGATCAGCCAGGCTCTCTCTCCCCCCCCCTCAGTCTTCCTCCTCTCTGTCTCCTCCCTGTTCCCATGGCCAGGCTTCGGCCTCATCACATGCTAAAGTCTGTCTGGTTCACTTCTCTTTAACTCTCGTCCTCTCTGCTCTAGAATGCCAGACGGGGGTGGTGGGCACCCTCCTGCTGGTGAACCCAGTGGGCCAGAATGGGCTCGACCACTCAGGCCTCCTGTCTGAGGCTGCCAAGGTTTTCGGCCTCCGCAGCAGACGGCTCAAACTCTACCTGGACCAGGACCTCACCCAGGGTAAGATGAAACGATTGGTGGATATCATATTGACTTTGGCATCCGTGTAGCAGACTCTTAAACTCCATTTGGATGGGATTAACATTACAGGGGGAGGTGGGGGGAAAATATTATATATATTATATTCCCTGTAGTCTCCGGTAATTTAACTCATCGCTCCAGACTTAACAGAATTACAGGATTCGGACTGTAATAGACATGGACAGTCAGAAGGACAAACCAAAGGAGAAAGCCAACAAACACTAATAAAAGTTTGCCATCACAGAAAAAAAACATTCAGAACTTTCTTTAGATTCATCATATTTTAAAGTTTTCTTCAGTATCAGAGTAATCTAGTGATAGTTATCTATACATGCACAGGTACATTACAAACAGGAACTGCTTATAGGTAACTTGGCAAAATTCAGGAGAAGGAAAGAATCTCAGATTTACTTTAAAATACAAGGATGTTGCTCTGAATAGGATTTAAATTGCTCCAATCATGCATGCATACGTGGCTACGATATATTGGCACAGTTTGGATGCAAGAAAATTGTGCAGCATTGATGAAAAAACCCTAAGTGGTTTATTTGATTCTCTTGAATAAACTAAAATAAATTCCTTTGGAGGTAGAGTTTTTAAAACTGTGATCTTCTGTAATTGCTTTAAATCAATCGAGCTCATTATGTAACTCTTTGTCTCTCTCCATTTCTCAGAGCTGCCAGCAGATTCATCAGTAAAATCTCTAGACACCAAAACTCTGTTTGTGAGAGTTCTTCCAACAACCGCTGAAGCATAAATCCAGAGAAGCCATCCCAGGATCTCACCGTCAACATTTGTCTCAGATGTGTCACAGGTTCCTGGAAAGTTGTTTTTTTTACCTACTATAATCCCGACAGCCCCGTCCACTGATGCACAGTGGATTCACGACAACATAATGTGTGTCACGTGTTAAGGTGTTTTTGGTTTTTTGAAATCCTGATGTAAAGGAGGCTTGTCTGTCAAGTTCACAGCTGTTACTTCATAGAGTCACTCTCACACATCTTGAAATTTCTCAAGGCAACTTCAGGCTCAAAATTAGCACGGCTGAATCTGACTTGAGATTTTTATTTGCTTAAAAGCAATCCGACGTGATGATTACCGTTCTCCTCCCTGACGCAGTTTCTTTCCCTCGTACTGCCTTTAATTTGTCACCAGTTCTAAGTGACAGTTTTCTAAGAAAGCACAGTGTGTTGTTGGGCTGTATTTATTCTGGACAGAGGAGAGATTTACATTCTTCACTAAAAGTGGAAGCACTTCAAGAACAGAATGACTGTTCATACACAGCAGCTGAACAGACCGGCTGGACAGATGTGGTCCAGAAGTGGTTGGCCGTGGAAACTGGGGATTGTCTGATGGAGTGAAAACCAGACATTAAACCACCTTGAAAGAAGATCCAAAGGTTCTTTGTACCTCAGGTTTAAAGATTTTTTCAGTCAGTAACTGGAAATGAAGATTCCAGGGAACTGTCTAGCTGTCAATATTACCAATGGATGGTTTTCTTTATTATGCTAATTATAAAAATTATGCAAGCTACTTCCCCTTCAAGGCTGATTTGAGGTGAGCTAAGTCCAGAGTAATTATTGCTGTGGCTCATAATTGGGAAACCAATTTGGCCTATTGTGCTTATACGCCATTTTGAATTTAACAGATAAACCTATTCTCTTCATTGCATTGGGAATCCTTTGACAATTGAAAAGGCATTTAAAAGGTGAAATGGATTTTCGGGCTGCTGTACCGTAGGGACAAAAGGGTTCTGTAATAAAAAGAGCAACAAATGGATAATGTACTATTTTCAGTGACAAATGGAATAAATCAAAGGTGACTAAGAATCAACATGTTGTGTTTTTTGTGCCTCAGCGTGACGAGGAGAGACTGTGGGATCCTGCAGACTGACTCTGCTGCAAATACTGAATCAAATAATGTGTTTGCCTTTGTCGATCTGGTTTACTGAGACTCGTCTAACTTTACTTGATCGTGTGCACACCTGTGCAAAAGACATCTTTAAGATCCAATTTTTCATCAGTAAAGTCGATAGGTTGAAAAGTGGGAAACGGCACATCGGACCTGAACTGGTTGCTATGCAGCTGTTGGAGGTCGTAGCAGGCCGTAGTCCTGCCCAAAATCCCTCTCTCTAGTTTCAGGTTTGAGCGATGAGAGGATGGTATCTAATTTGTCCTGACTAGAGATGACCCAGTAACTAGCTGTCTGTGGAAAGATGTATTAATCTTCCACTGGGTCATTCTGTGAGCTCCATTTGTTATTGTAAGGATGCCTCAGTCCTAGTTTTTAAATTCCAGCAGCCAGTTTGAAGGAACGCACTGTGTACGGGATTTAAAATGAGAATTAAACTATGAACGTGTAGAAAACTTTCCACTGTAGACAGGAATACAGAGACACTGTAGTCCTCTTTGGAGACGTTGAAAAAGAAAGTTAACAAGGTCACCAGAGACTCAATGTTGGACATTACATTATTTTCTAATAATGTGGGTGACATTGAGGTCTGGTTTGACTGTTGAGGATTAAACTAAAGTGTTAGGCTGACTTGGCTTTCCAGGGGACGTTTATAGGGTACTGACGTCCACAGGCATGGTGTTAATCTGTGTCTGTGAAACCTGGTTCCCACTGGTCTGGAGCCAATATAGAGAGAAGTCCTGTGTGTGTGTGTGTGTGTGTCAGGTCTGTGTGTTGATTAATGCAGGGCCCAGGAGGGAGAGAACTGCTTGTTGGCAGTGGAAGTAACCCTCGGTTGGGGGCGCTGCTGTGAAACCTCTCTTTTCCTTGTGATCTTTATGGCTCCATGTTGTAAATTTACCACTAATTTGCATCCAAATTAAACACATAAAGACACTGTTAATTTTATATGAGCAATGTTAATAAACATTTGCTCACTGCAGGCTGCAACACCATCAGCACCAGCACAGTTTACCGAAATGCCTCTCCCCTAAAACCCTGCATCTGTGTATCAGCACCATCACAGTGTTTCATCCAAATACCTAAAGCACATCACTTTGGTTAGCTTCCTTTTTACTATGAAGAGAAGATGGATAGCAGGGGGAATGAAGAGAAGAAAGATTTACGGTTTGAGGAAATTCTCTAAAACTCTGTAGACAAAGTCCTGCGCTATCACGGAGCTAAAGTAAGTTGTTGTATTTTGGGGGAATAAATTTTCCCCACTGAAACAATGTGGAGTAAAAGAGGTACTTAAGAAAAAGTACCACCTCAGAGCGTGAGCAGCACAGTACTTGACACTCAGTTACTTTCCACCTGTGAATTCCTGCATCTCTATAATCAGTGTCACTTCAGTGTGATGATTTTATCCTCTCCCCCTCCTGGGCGGAGCAGCATGCTGCTTCACTGGTTAAATATTAAGCACACAGCTCTGTCTCATCCTCCTTTCATCCGTCTCGCTCCCATCTGCTCCTGCTGCTCCATTTGTGCCTCTGCACACTCCGGCCCGGGTAAGGCAGCAGGTCAGCGACCCATCTGCTGATAGACATCAGAGAAATACAGTATGCAGCTCAGGTGAAGTGAACATGACCCCTGTCATCTAACTCTAATGATGGACAACAAAACTCATTACAGTGTGCCGCAGTGACAGCCAGCAACCAGCAAAAAAAAAGAGTTTTTGCCAGAGTAAAGACAGGTGTCTTTTCAGGAATATATAGACCAATAAGAGCTGTTTCCAACCAGCCCACCCTGGAAACGTGTGCGCTGCGTAACGGAAAAATCTAAATCTCTGCCAGTAAATCAGTTTTCAGCGCCCTGCGTGTTGCCCCACTGCAGAATGACAGCAGCAAATACAACCTCAAACAAGCACAATGGGTAAGAGGATGAATAAAAGCAGGCATGTTTGTGGAGGGGTGTGTGACCCAGTGCTCCGCTGCTATAGTGAATTGCAGCATGAACAAAATTCAAAGCAAGGATGTAGTAACAGAAAAAATTCCCCTCAGTTTATTCAACTTTTAATAGGCCGTCAGTAAGACTGGCTATAAAACCTAAAACTATTATATGTTCTGAGATTGTACACGGCACTTTATTGGGTCATTTTCTGCTCCTTTTCTCCAATTTACTCCCCTACATCTCATTACACTGATGCTATTTTGAATTAAAATAAACCTTTTTGCAATTTGAGTGTAATTCCAAACTACAGTACGCCCTCTCCATCTGTCATCAAAGTTCATCACTGACATCTACAGTGCATGTTTTCATCTAACAGCTTGTTAGTCCAGTGCTCGTTGCCCAGAATGCCTGCATGAACACAGACCCACATTATGTGACCTCTGTGCTTTGCCTTGTGACATATGCTACAATTATAAATTAAATCCTGATCACTGGGTGCAACTTCCTTAATACCAAAACTACAGATAACGTCTTGTATCTTTCCTTCGACTACACATTAGAAGCTGGCTGTTAAAAGTGACAGGGTCACATTAACGTAGTCTATACTGATAGGTCTTCATTTTCATCTTCTCCTTTTTGTTTTATGACAGTTGGTAAATGATGTCTAGTTTCTTCCGGCGGCCATCTTTATTTTTCTTAAAGCAACCGAGTCAAAACTTTGGAAGGGAGTTAAACGTCTTAGGGGAACAGAAACTAACACAGGAGAATCTCTGAAGAATTTGAACTATCTTCATGAGAATGGCTTGTGTTTTCAAAGTTTTTCATTGAGAGAATCAGACGCTCATAGCTAGCTAGCGCTAATCTTTGTGCTGCGGTTGCGCAACGGAGGCTGGAGGCTAACGTGGACGTTTTTACCCCCGGGCTGTTCGTAATTAGGATTTAAGGATACGAAGTCAACTAGCATAGCTAGCTAACAAACAAACGTTGAAATTAACTGTTTTTGAGGCAAAATCTGGGGCAAGCAAGGTCACATAAGTAAAGAATGGAAAACGCAGGCGATTATTATAGATGTTATTTCAAAGCATGTGAAGTGATACAGCTGAGTTTCCTGGCAAAACGTCGGACATGACACCTGTCCTCCACTGCAAGCGACGTTAAACGTAAGTTAGCTTCTATGCTAATGCTAACTCTTTGTCGCACCTGGAAATTAGACTTATTTTGAAACTTAAAGTA
The DNA here is from genome assembly GCA_033238685.1 of Lates japonicus. NCBI lineage: Eukaryota > Metazoa > Chordata > Actinopteri > Centropomidae > Lates > Lates japonicus. The sequence continues at coordinate 2,399,018 of BRZM01000067.1, forward strand.
GCGACAAACAAAAGCAAAACTGTCAAATATTTTGCGGTTTCTAGCTTCTAAATTATGTTTCATTTTTAATGGATTAGTTATAAAAATACCATTAGTTGTAACACTAAAGCCAGCAGTCAGTCAGTCAGTAAACGTTATTAAAGTCCTGTTATGAGGACGCACAGGGCACTGCTGTTCACTTTAATTGCTGTTTGCCTCCATAATATCCGACTTCATGGTTAACCCACCTTCAATAAGCTTCTCTGAAAAAGCCCACATTCCCCGGTAAACCCTCAAATTAGATTCTGATAATCTTGCGCAACAATTGAGCTCCTCACTCTCTAGTATATTCAGGAAACTGCACCCAAAGTAACCGCACAGCGCAAAGTGGATGACCACACTTGGGACTGCGTCGTGACTGAAGGAGGGAGCACCCAGACCCCTGCTGCAGCTCGGTCTCCGTTATCTCCTGATCTTCTAAATGCAGCATCTATCTTCATCCTGATGCGCCTGCTCCTCCTCATCCTCCTCCGCCACCACCACCACCATCATCATCATCTCTCCCTCCTGGATCAGCAGAAACAGGTAGGACATGCATCCGATTTGGAAAACATCACCCACATATCCAGCTAGTGAGGGAGGGAGGGAGGGGAGGAGGGTGGAGGTGGGAGATAGTCCTTTTACATTCTAGTTCCCTTTTTAGTTTGTCCATGTCGTGGTTGTTAGGAGACCGCTGTCAGATGAGGAGATGCCCTGGCATCCGTAGTGAGATGCGTCGGCAGGAATGACACACTGTTGCTACCCAGTCAGTCTGCTATCGTTGCCACAGAGACGTGCATTCTGCCGCAGGTATGCAGTGGAGCAGAGGTGATGGATGCAACCAATTAGTTTCTTATTTTCCACGTTTATTTTTATAGACACATGCTGCATATTCTCTCTTCCTAACATACAGTTTGAAGACATAATGACTGGTCTGTGATATAATTAGGCGACCTATTTTCTGCTCCTAGTTTCCACTGAGACTCAAAGTAGCCACAGTTTGTGCCTTTCATGTGTTACCATTACATTTGAGTCACAGAGCCAAGCATCCGATTGTTTAACAGCATTTACTGCTGTTTTGATGGTGTCTCCAGAATCCTCAAAAACTCTTAATTGGATGAAAAAAAAAAAGTTTTAATCTGTTGCAGTGTTGCAAACAAAGATGTCTGTTTGTACAATGTGAACCAAAAATGTAAATGTTATTATTACTTACATTGGTACATATTGAGATTTCTGTTCAGTATTTTATGTTTGTATAAAAAATAACATGTTAATAATTTAATTTTGAGCAGGGACAAATGTCATTTACAGCTGCCTCTGTTAGGATATACAACTGCAATTTATATTTTTGTTGAACAGGCAGAATGTTTTTCATCCAGACTGATAGAAAAGCAGTAAGTGTTGTTAAACAATCTTGTGGGTTTTTCAAGGACAGCAGGTATTTATTTTTCAGAAAACTAGTTGTGTAGTTGTGTGACTAACTATGAAGATGTAATAAGGCACATAGTGGAGGCTTACCTTTACCTCTTTTTGGCTGATATTTACTTAACTGTGTGCCTCTGCTGGTTGTTGTAGGCCACTGCTAGTTACAGTAAAGTCTCTGCCATGATTATTCCACTGGTAGATGTAACTGTTGTCACCAGGTGTGGCTCATTATTTGGGTCTTTTCATCTCAAAATATAATTTACAGGATTTTATATGAGAAACAGTCTCCTCACCTTTTAGTTTCAGCAGCTGCACTGAGGCTGCTGGTCTTTTCTTTGGTCACACAGAGTTAATCAATAGTTCAACTATGACCTGCCCACTTACCACTGTTACACACATGCTGTGGCCAGCTGTAATCGACATCTCAGGTGTGTTTTCACTTTTGGTTTCACTTCCAAATATGTGGATTAGATGAAAGGCCTCTGGATTTTTTTAGATGCCTATCTGGTTGACTGGTTCACTGGAGTGAAATCTTATGATGACCAAAAGGAGTGATGGCCTAAACTGTGAAAACAAGACCAAGTTTGTTAAAAGAAATCCTTTAAGTAAAGAGGATATATATCAAAATCAGAGTTTGAAAGGCAGACTGCCATCATCATTAATCTTCCTCACACACAATAGCTCCTTTGGTACTGCTCCTCTGACACTGTCAATGAATAATGCATACATAATTACACTGTTTGTGTTTGCAGTGTAGTAAAAGCTGACATCTTGTCTAGTGTGTGTGAAATCTCAGAGGTTGAGGAGATCCAGGGCATGCTGGACATCTCTGATGAGGCAAGCACATTGGCCAGCGTTAGGAACGTCTTGTAGAGGCGGTGTAGCTCTGAAATGATGGCTGAGTGATTGATCCAGCAGCAGAAATTCAGCCAAAACAATATGAGCTGAGCAGCAGCAGACACTCCAGTCAAATCAGCAGTTAGGTAAATCTTAGAGAGAGAAAAAGCTATTTCATTATGTTTACACAAGCACCCGCACATATAATACTTGATTAGTTAATGAAATGAATTCAAATGAGTCATTTAGGACTGTTAATTACTGCTGCAGATTCAGTCTTCCTTCTGTCTGTCATTTGCATATCATGGCACAGTGTTAGAATTAATTTAACCATGACCAATTCTCACTGCAACAATCAGAAACACTACTGCAGGCGTTATGGTCCTCGCAGAATCTCTGGACAGATGGATGAAAAATCAGTCTCTGATTATGTTTTCTTGTGTGTTTCTCTCTGTTCTCTCGTCCCTCCCTCCCTTCTCTCTCTCCATCTCTCTCAGTAGCTTGATTGAATGCATGTTGTCCATGGTGTAATCTTACAGCGATAAATGGGATGGGCTGTTTGGGCTGTCCAGATGTGCCAATTAAAAACTTCAGAGCTATTTCATACCTGTTCCTAAACCTTTTTAGTGTTTGATTTTATTCTAGTGAGCTATGCACATGCCAGTTTCCTCTTAAAAAATCTTTATAGCACTGTATAGGCACTTAAAGTTGTTTACACTCAGAGGACATCTGACTCCTCCTACTGTTGGATTCCCCTGTGAAGGACACATTTTTTAAATTAACTCCACACCTAAACCGAACAAATGTTATGTGTTTGTTTCACCATTTTGATATTAGCAGCACTGCCACTAAAACATTTGGCTGTGCAACTTCTATTATGCTAATAGCCATCTAGAAAAGAGTGATAGCCTTGCCTGCCAGTAGTGCCCTTCAGATGCTTAGGTGCAGTGTGTTTAATTGTGCCAAATGTAGCTCCCAGATTGCACTATACCCTCAAATAACCAGCCTTTTTTTTATTGCCCAATTCAGCTTTGTGCTGCTGTTTACCTTATTATGTAAGGAATGTTATATTTTGCTGTTGTAAGCCGTGCTGTGTCAATTCTCCTGATTTCTGAGTCTTGGCAAAAGTGGACTTTCAGCACTTGCAGTTAAATAATCTAAGACTCCAGGGTAAACTGCACATTAGAGTGCTTACAGTGGGCTGTTTGTATTGGGAGCATTCAGGTCAAACCTTTTGCTCAACAAAGCCTTCAGTGAGACTACAGGAACTTGCTGCACTTCATTTTGAGGAATTACGCAATACAGCAATGTAAGTGACAAACTGGTTGATAACTAACTTGAAATTTGTTCATATAGTACCTTAAAATGCTTTCTTTTATGCTCCAAATATGGTATGTTTCTGTATATATTTTATGCATGCATTGTTTTTAGGATTTTTTCTTTCATACGCCTACCTCCAAGGCTTAAAATTCCTGCCACGTATGAGGCACAGCAGGTACCTCCTGAGTGGTCACCTAAGTTCCTTCCTGCTGACTTGCTGTTCTGTGTGTTACTCTCCCCCTGAGACAGAATGCACTGTGCATGGCTGTGTGGCATTAGAAAAGAGTGGGAGTTTTTCAGGTTCTACAATGTAGAGTGAACATCATGTTTGTGAAGGGGATAGGTAATTGCTAAATGCTCAGTGGCAGCAGCGAATCGTATTGCTCGAAATGGAGCATCTGCAAACAAAGATGTCTTAGTTACAGAGTCTGATAATAAATTTAACCAGTTCCTGTGAGCTGCTGTTAGAAGATGGATCCTCTGTCTTTGCTACTGTTTGTAGTTTGGAAACAGATTTTTATTTATTTTGACAAAGTAACTGCAGATGTGTGTGGGATGGCATTTTTCTTTTGCGAGGACAGATGAGCTAAAGAAAACCAGAGGTCAACATGCAGGAAGCATATGCCTTTAATCAGTACTTTAATGTTAGTATCACAGTGGAGGAAGTCAAGGAGGCAACTGATGGAACTAAAGTGAGACCAGAGACAGGTATTAATAACTTACCCAGTTGTTTTAGAACTACTAAATTGACTCCATTCATCTCCTGTTTCTCCTGTTTCTGCTCTTAGAATAATATGGTTCCCTCTCTTTGTTTCGGCAAATACCCCAAAAACAGCGTATGTTAAGGTTTAAGTGACAAAGCCCTCCAGCAGCCGAACAAATCATGTCTCTTGTCTGTTGGGAGTAAGAGAGGAAATAGTGTAATGTAATTATAGAGCCACAAAGTCCATCGAGGGATTAAGTCAGGGTGGTAGGATGGGTCAACAGAATGTTGGACAAGGGAAATCACTGTCCGCCTCTTGTTTCCTGTTAATGTTGATTTCTTTAAGTAATCACCACGATCATTCCCCCAACTTTAAATTATTATTATTTCATTATTATTTTAACCATAACAAAGACAGATTATTTTAACCCTAACCATGATTTTACTCAAACCGAGTTGTTTTTGTGGTGTAAGCTTAGTGGTGCCAGATTAACAAATGCTTTGATTTTTGCGTCTGTGCTTTGTAACAGTCTTTGGAGCTGCTGCCAAGTGATACTGTCCTGCTGATAGCGGCATCAGATCAGAAAATACTCATGCTGAGCTGGAGGTATTTTGCTGTTTAAATTGTAATGGATTGGACAGTCTTGGACGTGCGGCACTTGAATAAAAGTTTTTATTTATTTTCAAATTAATGTTTAATAATGGAAACAATGGAAATGGAATTGGAAAAAATGGAAAAAAAATTTGAGACATCAAAATGAAAAAGTAGAGAAACCAAGAATCTTTCCAGTGCATTTTTCTGCTGAGTAGTTTGTTCAGAAACTGGTTTACTGTTCCAACATGGCTGCATTAAACATCCGGACTGAACAGGGCGTGTTAAAATACCCAAACCTGTGTTTTGGCGTTATATGTTATTTTTAATCCTAAAGATGTGCTGACAGGGGGGATGAGGGATTTAGTGTCTGTCGTCCTGTGTGTTATATCCACCTCAGGTTCATATGTAATGAACAGCTGTTCACGCTCTTATTGGGGGCCACGGACACAGACGGAGGTCATATATACCTCCAATATCAACTGGGATGGGGGATATGGGATTTTATGTGGCTTTGACTGATGCATGTCAGTAATAAAGACATATATGAAATGGCTTTGGGTCAGTGTGATGCTGCAGGTCATGGGGTCACCATATAAAGGTCGTTTAGTAGGACTGGAGGTGTGAAGGACCTTGATCTCAGAGATATCAGCAGCAGGAGTCCAGATTGAAACAACACTGTACTCTGTGGGTGTGTATTGACGTTCACAGTAATATACAACAGTAAGGTCACTCAGGAGTCACAGTCATTTGTCATTTTGTGGAATTGTTGTGGCATTGATGTCGTCCTTGTGCTCTAGTCTTTGTCACTCTTTTTTCCAGAACGAGCTGTTCTGAGGCACACACAGTGTAGCCGTCAAAGCAGCAACACTTTCACATTTTCATGCACTGTTGCTGTGCTGTTGTGTCTCCAAAAACTGCATAATATTAATGCACAATAAATGCAGGTAGCAGAGACTTGCAGAAACAGTAGCACTTGTATGTTTGTGTTGTTTCTTATCTTTAATCACATAAACCCTGCTGATGGACCTATGTTTACTGATTGACACAGACTCTCTAAATACCACTAAAGCCGTGCAACAGGATTCTTTTGGGATTCGGAAATCCATCTGTGGTCTCAGTGCTCCCTGGTGATCATGTTTCTCTTGTATCTTTGTTCTCTTTTTCTCCTTATCTCGCTGTTTCCACGACTCTTCATCAATTAGCCAACAGTTCTGGTTCTTATTAATAATGTAGCTACAAACTCATGTAAGAATCAAGCTTGTGTGTTGTCTGTCCGAACAGTATTTTTTTTTTTAAACGCTGATTCCTGAAGCTGAAATCTCTAATTAGGAAATGTTGCAATGTTTTTTTTCTTCTGAGGGCAGTTTCAGTTTTCAGTCACAAAAAAGCTCTGCGACACTGTTGCACCCACTGTCGCACATGTTGTCATACTTGGTATTTATTTCATGAGTGCTGTGCTCAGCATTGAGTTTGATAAATACCAGCTTAATTTTTTGTTTTCCACTTCAGCATATTAGACTTTAAATCAAACAATTTGCCCCATTACTTGTCATTTCAAGTGCCCTGCATCCGGATGAAATCCAGCTGTGATTGATTGTCTAAGCCACATAGATGCGTCTCTGCTGACCAGATCACACATCCAGTTACAATCCATCATGTTTTTCCTGGCTACACGCAAATCAGGGTTGAACCTAGTCGAGTCCAGTGGGTGGTGGTGATGCACCTGAAGGTGTTTGGTAACCGCAAAAAGTGCCAGAGGCAGAATAACTGAACTAAATTTCAGCCGTTTAGTTACAGCAATAACAGTTGAGGTAGCTCGCTAACAACCATCCATCAGCTAACACAAGCATGTGGATGAGTCGCACTTATCGACTGTGAGTGAGATGAAAGTTTTATGGTCTTCACAGGCTCTCCCTCACATCGCTCCTTCCCCCATACAGATCAATGCCCTCCAACCCACACAGATCATTAAGTGGTTTAACTGATCAGGGATCAAATAAATGCTACAACAGCTTTGTGCACGCTCTGTATAATCCCATGTGTTGAAATCACTGGAGCAGCTTTTCTTCCTGTCGCTTGAGACAGTAGCTAATGCCAGTGTAACTTCAGTGTAACGTTAGCTGCCATTATCACAGGGGACAGAGCCTGTGAGTGGTTATTTCCGGGTATCTTTTTTTGAGATTGGACAGCTAACCTCTGTCTAAATCTAAGTGTTAGAGAGGTCACTGACTCTTCTCTTAAGATTTATTTTCTAAACATAGTCCTCATCTAAGGCAGTTCACCACAACAGTAATCCCAGACGTACAAAAAGCTGAACTGTAGCTTTAACAGTCAAACAGTAGTATTCTTGACCAGCCAAGTCAATCACCTGACATTAGTCCAACTGAGCATGTTTCATTTACAAGAAGACCAGACTGAATTCCTGGCACTGCATCACCAGGGAAGATACTAAGTGTTGGCTGAAGTCTATCGGGTTTAGATTTCAGGCAGGGCTTGCAACCAAGTATGCATAGGCTGGATATAAAGGACATGCAACTAACTATTTAATATGGTTATAAACAGCCTCAGCTGAGAGTCAAACAGAGTTTAAACTCAGAGTCATTGTTTCATTTAAAATGCAGTGTGCAGGAGTGGAGAAGGAACACAGCAGAAATGTGTCACTGTGCTAATGTTTTCTGACAGTGCTGTGCAGGATGTAATCAAGTCTGAATTAAGTTACGCACTGAGCACTTGTACATGTATAAATTCACAAACTAATAATTGTCATTCATTGTAACAGATAAATGTGGAAAGTAGATTAATTTCTATGAAGATGTGGCACTATTGGTGGATTGAATGTGTATTGAAATGTGTGTCTGACGGCTGCTGTTGCTCCACTGAAGAGTAATATCTGCAAGACTGCATTCATTTACTGTACTTTACTGTAGCCTGGCCACTGCAGTATATTAACACAGTAATTTAGTTCAATAAAACATTGTTTCTGCTCGGTGGTATGGCTATTAGATCTCTCATGACATATAAATTATTACCGTGATATGTTTGGACGTTAACGGTTACAAATGTGCCATGAGCTTGCCGGAGAGGCTGGGAGCTGCACTGATCCTCTGTGCTACTATTCTTTATCAAACCAAGCAGACCAGTGTGAGCAGAACTTTTTTAAAATTGTACTTTCAAACTGTTTCACTTTAGACGTTTCACAAATTTTATCTTCCTGTGGCTTCGTCTTAGTTTAAAGAGTCAGGCTGATGTGCCCCATGTGGGGGGAGGCAGTTTGAGTACATGGTGGCAGGCCAGAGATGGCATCTAAGTATAGTTTTATGCGTGCATGCATGTGTGTGTGTGTGTGTGAAGGTTTTGGGGGTACTGTCTATTTACAGCTCAGCCTGTGGGAGATGTCCAAGTCCAACAGAAAGGGCAGGGGGGCATGGGAAGACCTCCACTCTTCCTCGTGTGTCATCCTTTTCTGTTAAGACTGTGTGTAGCTGTGTGTGTGTAGCTGTGTGTTCATGGGTGTGTTCACACTGTGTGTTGATGTCAAGGTTGCTGAAAATAGCCTCTAGTGCATAAGTAAGAGAATATGACACTCGTGTATGCTCGTGCACACACACAATTGTTCAGGGGGACTTGTCTAACAAGATTTGGATTTTCCTTGTGGCTCACCCCACAGCTGGTTGTTTACAAGGCCAAATACTTTCTCTTCCACTGATAGTGATTCATTATTTTCAGAGGGAGACAGAGAGAGAGAGATAGAGTTAGAGAAAAAGAAAACACAATTGGAGAAACAAACTTTTATTTGACTTTATTTGACTTTGAATTGAAGAATGTTTCAGTTCTGAGTTTACTGCATGAAAATAAATGCTCTGGGGTATTTCCAGATTACCAAAATATCGGCTGTCCTTAAAGGCCCACTTTGACCGTGTAAATGAACCATAACCACTTCTTTCACAGACTTTATCAGAGGATGTAGTTTGCTCAGTTGTCATGGAGATGGCTTGATGTTGATGAGACATGATTGAAAGCTCCAGGAAAACCTAGTAAGTGAACCTTTGAGTGAAATGGCTAAAAATGAACTTACAAAAAACTTACATGCTCAGGTATAGTTGAATAATTGAGTTTGTCTTGAGTTAATAGATAAAAAAATCTGCATTTTGTGTCTAATTATAATTGAAAATAATCCCTGTACATTTCTGTTTTAGTTTTTAGTTTTTTCTTACTTTACTTACAGAAGCTAAAACACTCTAAGTGCTTTTTCATTGGGCCTCTAAATGCCTGGAACTCCCTACCAGGCAGTAGAATTGATTAAGTTTTGCTTGAAGATCTGCTTCAGGCTCTTTGAGCGTTTAAACATCTTTGGCTGCCCGACACAACAACAACGCTCTTCTACTGTCGGCCACCAGGCTTCCTCAGGGGAGCAGTTGTGGTTTACCTGCTATCCTCGAGGGAGCCTAAACAGCTGTAGTGTTGGAGATGTGAGTCGCTCACATTAATTTCTCTTCTGATATCTTCTCATCTGATATGTGTTGATCCGGTCAGACAGACAGCAGATGCAGGTTTGACCAGCATTGCTATGTCAGTCTGAGTGAGGTTTAAGGTTGGGTCCCCATTAGCAGATGGGACTGGCTCCCATCACATTCTCAAACGCAGCTTTCAAGAAAATGGATTTTGGCAGGGACTGTCAGAACCCTGCCACGAGAAGGCTGGTGCCCCACTGTTTCCAAAAGTGCAGCCTCATCTGTTATTATACTCAACTTTATGACAAACACTTAATGTTTTTACTTTAAAAAGTAACTGCAATGAAATAAGGACCAGTATGTGTATGTTTTTGCTATCGCTACATAACCAACATTAGCATTAACAAGTGTTCACTCACCAAGAGCCTCACAAGGGGTCAGAATACATCCTCTTGGCAGTGCTGCTTCTTCATCCTCTCATGTTGGACTGGAGGCAGAGTGGACGCTACAGTGATTCATAATTGCAAAGTGTTATTATGAGATGGGATGAGCCATTGCTGGCTGGTTAGCATGCTAACTTCAGTTGAAGAGAAGAAGAGATAGAAATAGAAGCAAAACATTGCTTTCCCCTGCTGGAGACAACTCTTGACAAGTAAAGGAGAAAAATTTGATGCTGAACTTGTAACGTTTCCTCTAGACTGGTAAGTAAACAGCTGTTAATACTAATGTTGGCTATGTAGTGATGGCAAAAGCTTACATTTAGCATCTTTAAAGCTAAAACATTTTGATTTTCCCAGAAAAATAGATAAATTATGTTCAGTGATAAAGCAAAACCCCACGACAGACACTTGGCAATGGTTTTCTACAGTCTGATTTTAATTAAACTTCATGTTATCTTACAATGCTGTTGTTAAAAAAGGATTACATCAGAGGAAAGTTAAGAGCTGATAATAGCTGTAATCCTTTCTGTTGCTTTTGAAAACATCATACACAGGAACAAGAAGGTGGACAGGTATTAACACCATTTTGAAGCAAAGAGCTAAATGGTAACTGTGATCTTAATTATGAGAAACAAAATTCTGCACTTAGTATCTTAGTGCCATTAAAGCTGATTTACATATGCTTTTTATTTTTAGTTTTGTCTCTGCAGTTAATAAAAAAATAGATTAAAGAAACCACAGAGTGTGCAAACCAAGCGTACACTCATCTTCTTCAAAGAAGAGGAATCCTTTTGAATGCAAAGTTGATTACCGCCAATTCATCAGAAAAAGTTTTTTGGCTTCGGCTGTGTGTTTGTCAGAGTGTGCTCTCATTACAAGAGGTCATGCTAGCAGGTCCTGTATATACACGACACCAGCTCTCTCCCTCTCTGCCTCCCTCTCTCTCTTCCTCCATCTCTCCCTCCCTGTCTCCCTCCCTCCCTTCATTTGTTCTAGGGACAGAGCCCTAGTGTGAAGCTTCTTGTTCTTGTACTTTCCCGTGCTGTGCAGCTTTCCAGCCATTCAGAATGAGTTCGCTTATGGCAAATACACTGTCTATGCGACGTGGAAAAGCCCGATTCGGCCTGCTGTCTGCTCCCGCTACAAGCTCTCTAGGTTATATATAGATTTAGTCTTGGACAGGCCACCCTGCTACTACAACTATCATCAGCACCAAAAGGGATATCTGGGAAACTGTACCTAGCACCGCCACCACTTTCTCCTCTCTGCTGTTTCACTGTAAGTAAATCCTTTTAAAACAATGGCATTTCTGTTGAATATGAGAGACTGGTTTTGCCACTACGGAGAGAGCACAAAGGGATTAGTTGGGAGCAGCAATACTACACTTGACATGTAGCGAACTACTTCAGTTTTTATAATCCTTTAGTGTGGTGCCACTTGATATTTCCTGTTTCCAACTTCACTGTAGGTCTCAGTGTATCAGACTGCCTTTGAAATAGGCTTAATAATCAGCACTGCACAGACTGTGCTGTGGAAAGAAACATGGTTGAATTGTGTATTAGTTCTATATATTTGTTTTTCCAAGCAATGAGAAGAGACTGACTTGAAAGTGGCTGTGTATACAGATAATGTTTTGGTTGGAACAGTGTGGTCAATATATGGAAGTCAGGAATTGAAGACATCAAGTTTGCCCTTGACTGTGACTTTAAAAATCCAATGTGGCATTTTTACTTTTAGTGCCTCTGTCTTTTTAATTATTCTTGACAGTTTTCCTTTTTTCCCCCAACACACCATCTTTGCAATGTGTTTAAATAAGGAAATGATACAGTTGGGTACATTATTATCTTGCAGGGAAAACATTTCTCTTACTCATCAGTTACAGAGGCAAGGGTGGGAGGGGGTGGGATTTGGGCGACAGTTATGCCTGCATTTGACAGAGGAAGCAGACAGCAAGACATGGAAAGTGAGTTTCTCATCCCTGGAAATGGAAATTCAGAGAGCAGGCAGACATAAAAAAAAGGAGGAGAGAGAGAGAGAGGGAGAGAGGGGATGGTGGGAACATCTGGGGAAACAAGACCAGTGCCAAACCCTGTGACAACATGAAGGAACTGGAAAGTCTCCTGAGAGAGGCTTGAACACACACACTCTCACAGAGTCACACACATGTGCACATACATGAATGAAGTGCATAGGGGAGTCGGGTTATACAGCAGCTAATGCAGATGAGCCAGCTGACTTTATTTTGGCTGATATAAATGACCAAGTGAAGGGTTTTTATTCATATCCTTTTCAGTATTCAGTGCATCAAATGTGACACGCAGTTCATGCACCAACCCCATATTGCCCCCACGTAGGCAGTGCCAGGCTTCATTCATTACCTGTGCCAGTGCAATTTTCTACACAGCTCACCTGCTGTGCTCTACTATGGACTTTAAATAGACATCATGTGGCTGTATGTTCCTTTTTAAAGGCTTTGTAATCCAATGGCATACTGCAGTTTTATACTGTAATCCAGTGGCATACCGCAGGTGGGATCCTGAGCAGCGACAGGAATTACCTTTAATCAAAATGTAATTAATTGCATCTGTTGCAGATGTGCTTTATCTGAGATTCTTCGAATAACAGCAACTAGGAAGCATTAACATTTAGTTTAGTTGACATTTGAAATACTTAAAATTCTCTACCAGCAGACAGGCAGATTTCCTCTTTTAGGACTCCTTCATCCTTTTTTTATTGAGTGCCATGAAGAATCATTGGTTAATGAGAAAATTGTGCAGTAGAAGGACCGAGGGAGCTCCAAAAGTGCAGCACCTAATACACCCGAGGGATGGGGATGGAGGGCAGGGAGAAGATGGGGTGAGGCATGGCTCGGGGTGTAAGAGAGCACTTCTCCCTTCAGGTGGACTGACGAGCTACTTTTCATGACACCAATTACCTGCAGTGGGGAGTGTGTGTTTGTGTGTGCGTAGAATTACCCTCAGTAAGTCATCCCCTCATCTGTTCCTGCAGGGGGGGAAGAGCTGCTTTGATGGAGCATTCCCACCTGGATTTTCCTTCTCCATCTTTCTCTTCCTGTTTCTCTATTTTCACCCAACCTAACTCTTACCTTCCTCTCTGCTCTGCGTCTTTTTTCTTAACCCTCCATCTCCCCATGTGTAGGGGATTCAGTCATCTTATAAATCTGCCTCATGGTGCAGCCACCAGTATAATGTGTAGGATTTTATATCTTTATCTCTATTGCACCAAGAAGGCAATTTAGGGATTTCTGTTGCCTGTTGGGTATTTAGCATGGCGTTCACATGTTATGAATGAGCGAGCATGAAATTAAAAATATTAAAGGTGAGATTTAGGGTTTTTTGTTGATTTTGGAAATGGTGGTTTGGCTAAAAATTCTCAGCGTAAGATACAGTCAATCCAGATTAATTTTTTATTCATGAATGTGGCTGAAAGCTCCAACAAACTTCCAGGAAGTGGAGGTTGTGCTAAACTTTTTTTTTTGTGAAATGATAAAAGCCTTAATGACAACCATACACTTAGAGTACAGTTCACAGTTGGTTTATAAGTGAGATTTTCTGAGATAATTATATGTAGATTTACTTAAGTTGATCCTTACCTGTTTCACTCAACATTTACTGTATGTTAGTTGCAATACAAACTGTGTGTGTGAGTGTTTGTGTATGAATGTCTGTACAAAACCTGCCTCGGATAAGGGGAATCGGTTGTAACAAAGCAGAGGTTTCACATGCTTTAATGCAAAGAATTAGAAGCCTGTTATGTTGCCAACAAATACATCAAAGCACAGTGATTTCTCGCTCCCTGTGTCAACGGCCAGCGTATAGGAAATGATGGAAAAAGACACCTTGCCGTTTTCTTACACAAGTTTGAAGGAGTGAACGGAAAAATCCTGTTCGCTCAGTGGAAATAGCCCCTGAGAGGAAATAACTTGACCATGCTAATGCTGGGTCCAGAGACGAGAGCACCGCGACCATTAAAGTGCCAGGAGAGAGATACAATCAATGAACCCACGCACTCAGTGCACCAGAGAACAGCGGAGGACGGAGCAGAGTGAGGAGCTACCTGCCTGCCCCGTGCTGCTTCTCCACAGAAATACAAGGACACAGATATTCCCATCTGCCGGCCGAGTTTGTTTCTGATGGGGCTGAGGGATCGGGTCCATTCTAGGCAGGATATCTCTACACTGCCTAACCAGAAAACTTTTCCTAAAATAGCAGCTGCCCCAGTCTGCTTGTGGGGTTACTCAGTTCAGTCTTAGTTAATTAGCTTCTTGTAATGGTTGCAGCTCGAAGGAGGAAGAGGAGATATGTAGAGAGAATGGAAGAATGGTATGAAGGCCTGATGGAGAGAGAGAGAGAGAGAGAGAGAGAGAGAGAGAGAGAGGAGGTTAAGGAGGAGCAGAGGAGGAAAAGCTTATGAAATCTAATCTAAACATGTATACAACACTGGACTTCATCTGTGTGTGTGGGTGTGTGTGTTTGTGCATTTACATACCAGCTACATTAGAAGCCACCAAGGCCCTACACTGTATGTGTGCATTAATTGTGCAGTTTTTTCCAGCAGTGGCCCTGTGTGTGTGTGTGTGCTTTTAAAGCTTCATATGAGACAATATGGAATTTACATAATAGCAATATTATAATGACACTAAAATGTGTAAAGGCTTCTGATTCATCTGTATTAAATTACCCAGTTTACAGAGCTTGTGTGATTGTCTGACAAACAGTCCAGTGTCACAATGAATATATTCATATTTGAGAAGCTGGAGTCAGTGAATTTCTGGCATTTGGCATTGATCATCAGAATTATTTGTGATGAATTTTCTGGCAGCCAGTTAATAAAATGATTTCAGCTCTAATATCCACAGTTTATTTTTTATTTTTTCAACCTTAGGGCGACCATTTGCCTGAAACAACAGCCTGAGACCTCAGTAAAGACTAACACAGCTTAAACAAACCTGTTTAAACAAATCAGTTCTCTCAAGCTGTATCATCTCTAACCTTCCTGACCTAGATGTGTGTGTCTGTCTGCCTGTTTATCTGCTGATATTAATCCATTACAACTTTCTTCTCTCAGTCTAGCTAGTAGTACACAGCACATATGCATTGTTACATTTAAAGCCACCATTTTCCATCCCTGCTTTTAAGAACATCTCTGTATGTTTGTCTGGAATCAGTCATTCCAGACAAACTAGTCAAGTTCTGTCATTTGTTCCATTTTACGCTTGATTTGAATGCAAAGTAGCTCTTCCTTTTAACAACAGCCTGAGGTTCAAACAGTTGTACCCTCGACATTGTAGTGACTCGCTCTAATCAAATAAGCTGCAGTTATCATTATATCGCACTATATCAACACGCATTGTCTACTACTGTTGAGCAGAGTGCTCACAGACTGTAAACAGTCCTTGACAACAATACTGCATCTTGTAGTCTGGTTGTATAGTATATACAACAGGACAAAAGTGAACTAAATTATGATTAGTGGTTTGGCTGCTGGAGAGAGTCCGATCTAATCATAATAAGAAAGTATCTTCACATTTGTGTTGAATTACCTGAAACCTCTCGGTAAACCTTGAGAATCCAATTCATTTATTTTGTACAACAGTGAAAATCTTTCTAGTTTCAGCAAAATCTTCTCTTTGAGACCAGTGGACAGTGTTTTCTCTGGCAGTAATTCATTATAAAATGATGTAAATGGGTATTACAGATTATTAACAATATAACGGTCTTATCTCATCATAGAATCACTTAATCAAGGTAACTGTACCTTACAGTTTCAGTGTGGGGTTCAGTGGGTGGCATGGCGGCAACAGAGAAGGCATCACAATGCACCATCTTTGGCAGCAGCCGATAGTAAAGTAAAATCTGTCTGTGCAGATGTAGATAAGGGCCTTTCAGAGATACTGCAGGACCATATTCCCAAATGCACCTTGCAATTAATTGGGACCTAACATCATTTGAATATTGAGTGTGAATGAATTGGGCCATGCCCCTGAGGAAAAATTCTTCCTCACAAAAATACATTTTAAGGTGACATTAAAACAAGTCAATAATGTGAAATTAATTAGCATCATGTTTATAGATACATTTGTTAGCTGTGTTATTTTTATGCATTTATTGATTGAGTTATATTTTACATCTGATAAGGTTTGATAACATGCAGAGGAACAGACCTGATCTTGCAAAGTAACACACAGTGAGTCCATCATTTGCCCTCAGCAGCTTATTTATGGTGCTGCGTACTCCCTCGTGGTGATTCTGCCCCCGTCTGACAAAAGGACATGAGTTTCCTCCTGTGAGAGGTTTTTCGGGCAGACTGTTCTCTTCTAGCATCAAATTGCCAGGGCACCACAGGGAAGTGCACTCTCTTTTTAGAAGGAAAGAAAAATAAGTGATTTAAATGGTCATGATTGAAACCAGGCCATTCACACATACTGATAATGTACTCCTCCTAATCTGACTCCTTTTCCTGCTGCTGTCCAAATGACCATGCATTGTTCACTTGGGCCAAGTGCGTTTCACTGTGCTTAGCAGCACGGGCCATTAATACTGAGAAATAGCATGTTCTTGATGAGCATGTGTGTTGGTGAGAGAGAAGAGAAACCAGAGAGAGTTATGTATCACCCTGTTCTGCTGCAGAGGTAATACTGGAAGCCTGCCCAGTTTCTTCATGCACCATTGTTGAAACTCTGTGGTGGAGGGGCTATGACTTCCACACACACCTACTCGCTGCTAATCCAATTTCCAGGAAGTTAAAAATACTGTTCCTCTCTCTTACTCTTACGGTTTGTTTTGTTAATAAATGAGATTAATTATTTTTCCTGGATGGTCAACTGTCACATCGCAGTGTCTGCCTATGGTAGTGCCTGTGACTGTTACCATAATGCTAAGATGATTCCAGACCTCTTAATCACCACCCACATCTGAAATAGTGAAATAGATCTGGTGCTGTGCTCAGTCTGACCTTTTTTGGTAGAATTAAGAATGTGGATGCCGTCCTCCAACACAGCTAGCTACTTAGCTGCATCCATGAAAAACAGGGGCAGACGGCTGTTAGCTGAGCTGCCGCTAACGTTAGCGTAGCTTGTTTCTGCACGCTCAGCTTGTTTTTATTGTGGGTTTCCTTCAGTGTTCATTGTTCAGAAGTTTTTTATTGTGAGGCCACAGTGGTCTCCTCTCCAAAACAAACAGACCAAGTAATTAAAATCAGTTAAAATAACACTGAATAAAGTTTAACGTGACAAATCATGTTCTGTTGGGTGGACAGGACTTCTAAAGGGGCTGTGAGAGCGGCTTTTTGCTCAGCTTGTTTCTCTGATTACTTAAGAACCAGACATCCAGTGACCAAATATCCCTCATCTAGTTCAAGATTATAGTTTAAATGTTATTTTAAAAAGTGACTTGTATCAGTAAGAAAATCTGGCCTGCAGCCTGAGCATACAGAGAACCCTGAGAAAGGACTGATACAGTTGTACAGGTTATTAAAAGTCATTTTACTGAAATAACCACACTTGTTCAAGATTATTGTGAGCTCTAACCCTGCTTCACTAAAATAAATCAGCTACCATGAATAGAAAATTGCCACCTTTAGCACAATCCTCTCTATGTAGCATCAAGTAAACTGTTAGACAGTGCTTTGTGGAAGTCATTTTCCTTTTCTATATTGAATTAACAACATTTTTTCCAGGCCACAGAGGCTTTACCACATAGTAAACTGTCTCATTTTCAAAACAAATGCTACTCAAGAAGCATGAAGCTAAAAATGATGTTCCTCCATGAACTTTTCTGTTGACCCAGTGGTTCTGTGTTTACTGTATACAGCCACTGGAGCTTTATGAAATCCTTTGATATAAAAAAAAAACAACAACCCAAGACTAGAAACAGAAATTCCTCCCTTCAGCCATTCGTCTTATATCCATCCCTGCTTACTATGATTCCTTCATCTGTCCTTCCATTTATTGATTCCTTCACCTCTGTGATCTCTCATTCATCAGTCAGTCCTCTCATCCATTTTCTCTATATCTTTCCCATCATGCTTCATGCCTTATGTTGTTTTCTTTCTTCACTTATGTGTTAGGATGTAATGTGGCATGCATAGCCATCATCCCCCTCTCCCTTTTTTATCTTATTTCTTTATATTCCTCCGTCACTGTCTTGCACCATCATCTCCCTCCTTGTTCTACCTTCTTTTCCTCTTTGTCTTTGAACCTCTCCTCCCTTATGAATCACCTGGAGCATGATATAAGTGTGCAGGATATGGAGTTAAAGATCAAACGTAAGCCACACACACACACGAAGATGAAATGCATATTCTTGAAATCAGACAGGAGAAACTGCCAGACCTAATGTGGTACATGATATATGATGCAGTATGATACAGTGCCTCAGGTCCACAGGAGTGTGAAGCGTGTAGAAACAATGAGCATCCTCTTATTAAAGGAATTTATTCATATCCACAGTCAAATAAAAAAAAAAAAGATATCAGTTTCATCTCTGTTTGTACAGAGATGGTGCCGGGAGGTGTTTAGCTTAGCTTAGCTCAAAGACTGGAAACCGGGGGGAAACAGTCAGACTCAAAATGGATAAGTGCTTATTTACATTTTGGATCTCATGAGCTATAGCAAGTTAGTCACCAATACAGGCTGACTATCAGCTCTGCCAAGAGGCAACTGTTCACTTCTGAGTGAGTGCTTTTTAAATTAAATTTTTTACTTTATACGTCTGTGCAGGTTCCATGGCTCAGTGGTGTGGTGGGTTAAAGTGACTCGTTTAATCATCGTTTCAAACAGATTATTGTGGATATATTATAAAAGTGGACTGTATTAGCTGTGTTTGAGTGTCTTCATTACAGAGTTTGTCCTCCATGCCTGAGTCACAAATCTATGTGACTGTGTGTTTATGTCATGTGTTTAAGTATTAAAAACATGACAGTAGTGGATGATGTGTCAGTACATGCTTCTGTGAATACAGTTTCTGCTCATTACCTGGGGCGTTAATGCATATTTTACATATTTTAGTGTGTCTGATAAATGACTCATTGGGACCTTCACTCGATCTTCATATCCTTACATAAGCCTGGAGACATTTGCGCTCGGTGGGAATAAAAACAAACAAACCCTGCTTGGCTCTGATGGAACTAGTAAAAGCTCTGACAGGTGCTGCATTATCCTGGTTGGAGAAACGCGCTGCATTTTCCCCTAAGATATGAAGCAAAAGCAAACATGGTCCTTACATCCAGCATTTGGCAGGTCTGCTGTCTGCTTTGAAGCTTCCTCCCTCTGGTGCTGCCACAGAGAGGTGAATTCATTTTATCACCTTCAGCCTTCATCTTCAGATCATGTCGGTGTTTTTTGCGTGCAGTATTCTTTTTAATACATTTTGTATTTGTGGTGTCTTCATGCGATATGGGACCCTCACACTTGGTGCTGGTTGATGAATGTGATGTACTCAACTTTAGTTCCAGGCAACTGGGCCATTCCTCGTTGGATCCGGGGTAACCATTAATCATTTAGCTTTCATATCTTTCACAGTAAAAGGAAAGGATTTAAAGAGCTTCCAGTGAGATACCAGCCATCTATCATTTACCTTAACTCACCCTCTATAAGAGACACATTTAACATATAAAGAGAAGCTTATAGCCAGAGGCATGTTCAGATCTTAGTCATTCATGTTTTATGTGAAAGGTCCTCACTACAAAGACCTTACTTCTTATGTCATACTCAAACAAAAAGCTGTCAATGAAAAGCGTGGCTTGCCTCAGGCCAGACGTGAATCCACCTTCCTATATGCTAAATGTGCGCTATATGTTCTGTATTGTACTTGATATGGTAAAGATAAATTTAGCCGTGATGTTAGAGGCTGGTGTGCATTCTTTAGGAGTATTGGCATTATGAGGGAGCTGCTCGTTGAGGTATGAAATGATGCTCAGGTTTTATGAGGTCGTGAAAGATGTGTCACGCAATGGGACACTCACGGCACATAAATAATTTATAATTTTGATAGTGTTCTTCGTCATGCTGCATTTAAACACTTTTACACTTTGACAAGTGCCTTTGAATCCAAACTGTAGAGCTTTTAGATCAGACATGGCTGACGTCTTCCTTCAGATGTAACTTTACTCTGGTGAAATGTTGTGAAATTAAAGAGATTGGACTTTTCTGTTGATACTGTGATTTACTGTGTTTGTGTGTGTAGATGAAACACCATGAAGTGATGTATAAGAAGCTAAATACCACTTAGGATAACATTTTAAGAACAAATTCCTTTGAAAGCTGCATTTAGGAACCTGTAAAACTCAGTTTTTATAGAGGTATCAGTACAAAGCTATCAGGACTATCTTGCCCTGACAGAGTAGACAGTTTACCTCTGATGCCTGTGGTGACTTTACTCTAGTTTCACCACTTTGTTGGATGTTTCGTACTACTTTTTAATACACACTGAACATACAGGAGGCTGAGCTGCATGCTGACTTTTCATCACAGATGAAACAAGTTATGACACTGGGTTGCTTCCTTGGGATTATTCATATTCATATTCCTTATTGTCACATATGAATATTGTGTGTGTTTCTGTCTCTGTGTGCACATGGCCACGGTTCTTTTGGAGGTGTTTCGCCCCATGGTAATGGTTATGTTTTTCATTTTTCTCTCTGATCTCCTTTTTTCTTAGCTCCATCTTGTAATGAAATTGCTGTGTTATTTTTTTCTCTCTCTCTCTGTTTTGTCAGGTTTCAGAGAGCAACCACACGATTTGCAGGTTCAGCAGTGGTTAAACTGTAACATCAAAGATGCGTTCATGTAGGAGGCTCTGTGTCAAAAGCTTTTTTTGAAGATTGTTTGAGCATTTTTGTATAATTGGACAGCAAGCGGTAGTAAGGGAGAAGGAACAGTTTACGAGCTGGGATCATGCTGACAGTGTTGCAAGTACATGGCATGTGGTTGGAAGCATGCCATTTGAGTCCAGTGAAGTGTGTGTTCCTGTGTGTGTGTGTGTGTGTGTGTGTGTGTGTGTTTGAGGTTAAAATAATTTATGGAAATTATGCCCAAGATGAATATGTGCATATGACCACACTGGAGCTTTTGCAATTAGTTTCAGTATGGGCAGAAGATAAATGCAAGACTCTGTAATTCAGCATTGTGTGAAATTCAAAGTTGCTTTAGTGCTGGCCTTGAAATCCAGTCCTAATAGCATCATTATGGATTCATCAGAGACATCAGTATCAGTTTATACGAGCATCATCTTGCTGCATCATCAGCCTCATCAAAGTTCTGATCTCAACATCTTCCTCTCTCCCTCCCATTCTCCCGCTTATCTCCTCATCGTCGGTCTTTCTTTTCTCTCCTCTCCCTCTAATCTCCCCATGTCTTCTCACGTCCTCTACCACCTCCTCTTGCTTGTTCTTTTTCTCCTTCTTCCCTCAGTTTGCTGCAGTGCATCACTAGCAGGCACATTAACATCTCATCTCCATTACCCAGCAACGTCCTGCTCTCTCTCTCTCTCTCTCTCTCTGCTTTTTATCACCTTCTCTCTTCTCTTCCTCTGTTCTTCTTTCCTCTACCTGCACCTTTCCCGCCTTCCTTTAATTGTCATTGTATCTCCAGTTTTCATTTCACCCATCTGTCTTTTTATAGTAGTCAT
The DNA here is from genome assembly GCA_033238685.1 of Lates japonicus. Lineage (NCBI taxonomy): Eukaryota > Metazoa > Chordata > Actinopteri > Centropomidae > Lates > Lates japonicus. The sequence continues at coordinate 2,420,455 of BRZM01000067.1, forward strand.
CCTTTTCCTTTAGATCATCATTAAACAGACCACCTCCTCTTCTCTCTCTCCTCCTCTCCTCTCCTCTTCTCTCTCTCCTCCTCTCCTCTCCTCTCCTCTCATCTCATCTCCTGTGACGAGCTGTGCTGTACTGTTTCATGGGAGTGGATGCCCTTGGTGTGACCGTGAGAGAGAGAGAGAGAGAGAGATGGGCTAAAGCTCTGCAGTAGTGAGCCAGTGAGTGAGTGAGCAAGTTGTTTTCACTGTGTACGTGTGTGAGTGTGTATATTCGGATAATATGAGATGGAGAGGGAAAGAAGCACAGTCTGTCTGTGTGTCCTGGGTATAGCGCCAGTCGGTGTTATTTGCATAATGCAACTCAACCAGGCAGCTCTGGTTAACATGCAGCCTGGGCTGTCTGCTCTCTGCAGCCCACCATTCCCAAAACCAGCCTTGTCTCTCCTCTTTCTTCCATCACTCTTCATCACACACATCCCGGTCACCTAATCTGACTCTCCTCTCCTCCCTTGAAGGGAGTTGGAGGCTAATCTTGCTCTATTTGCAACATTTTGTCACACTCACTGACACTTTCTCATGTTGCTCACGAACACTGCTTCGAGTCACTGAGTCTGTGTCCACTGGAGAGGATTTAAGGCCAGGTTTGACTCATAAAGTAATGGCAGTATCAAAATTGCAGAATGTCAGTGCAAAGGATATTACAAGGACTTTTTTTTTCTTTCCTTTCCTTTTTTTCTTTTTTTTTAAACTGGCAACTGTCACTGAAAAGGGAACATAGATTATATTAAGGCGTTGTATCAGAGACAGGCCTCTTCAGCTGCAGTCTTTAGCCAGAAGTAAGTATTCAAGTCTCATCCTGAGGACTTCCATTAGAATAGAAATGGCTAATGACAGAGTGATAAATTTTATTACTTAAAAGGATTGGGGCTCTTGTCTGATTACTTCCTTGAAGGCGTCATTCAAGATTAGTCTCTCTCTCTCTCTCTCTCACTCTCTGTCCCTGTCTTTCCCTCTGTCTCTCTATCTGTCCTTTTCACTTGGGTTTTCTCTCTCTCTCTCTGTGTGTGTGTGTGTTCCTCTCTTCTCCGTCCAGGACTGTGTCATAACCGAGTGACTGCGAGGCTTTTACTCAGAAATGTGTTATACATGAAAGCATTTAAACTTCATTGTTGGGCCTTAAGGAGTTTAGCTGGATGGATTAGTGTAGTCAGACTTGTTATTGTTTGAAATTAAGTGTTTGATTCTCTTATTGTTCTTAATTTTGGAGGAAGAACATCTGAGTTTGATTACTGAGGAACCCACGGTCAAAAGCAAACAGTTTATTTTATGAGCAAATAGCAAAATTAAATATAGTTCATGCTTAGAGATTGTAATGTTACGTCTAATGTGACTCCTAATGCCAGCAGTTGCTTTGTTTTTTACATTTATTTTTATTACTTGTAGCACCATGATTGTTACAGTCTTCCATCAGGAGTGAAAGTTTAATTACAGCAAAGCTTTTCTTTTAGGAATTGGATTTTGTAGAATTAAATCATGCTGATAATCACAGGTATATTTGCATTCTTTGCTTTTATCCATCATAATTTGTGTCAGTGTAAATGTAAATAAGAAAATATAATCCTGCCTTTTAAAACAAAGAGAACAAGGCCCAGTCACAGGAATTTTGTGATGTACCAGTTTGTATTTCTGTGTAATAGATTTTACTCTAGCCTGTCTAAATGTTAGAGCACTTAGCAGGAGAGAATGAAAATAGCTGTAATGCAAAAGGCTTATTTAGTCAAAAACAATACAGATTAAAGATGTTTTGTTCGTGCTAGCTTAATAGCCCAATCTTTTTTAACAAGAACAGGATGTAGGCTAAGAGCTGCTTGGTGTTTGTGTGTGTGTGTGTGTGTGTGTAGGGTTGTACTCTGTGTAGCCTATGTGAGCTAGCATTATTCTCAGTGCCAGGCAGATCAGTTGCATAGCAACCAGAACTTTTTGAGGGCAGGAAATCTTTCACCAGTGGAATGTGTCAAGCACAAGAACAGTAAAAATGGAAAGAGAAAGATACATACTGTACACACCCCAAAATCCCCTCCTGTGTGTTTTATTTTATTACATAAAACAGATGGATTGTAATAGCAAGGTTTGAAGAAATCAGAACTGCTGATAATCTGTGGATGTAAATTATAACACAGCAGAGGGTCTTGTTTAAGTGTAACTTTGAAATAGCATGCAGATGCACTAAATATTTACCTCTCATACCAACACTTGTGACATCCTCAAGAACACTAGCAGACGTAAGGAGGAACCCTGCAGTCAGTAATGCAGCAAGTTTGTTAAATGTCAGCAACTGCAGTAACTGGTGGAAATGTTTGATATATTTTGTGTAACTTTGTCTCCTAGCCTGTAAGTCTTTTATTCAGGCACCGTACCGTACCACAGACATAAGTGTTCAAGTTATGAAAATAATGTGTCAGATATCCTACTTGAAAATATGTGTGTGCACGTATACAGGATGTGTGATCAAACACTCAGAGGCTGCGTTAAAGTGATGTTCTGTACTGTAAGGCTGCAGAAGTGACTGCGGTGAGAAGTGGTATTAATGACTCTGTAGAGTGCTTACCCAGCAGGACTTGTGTGTGTGTGTGTGTGTGTGTGTGTGTGTTTTGAATGGTGCCAGAGGTCAGAGCAGAATTCAGTTAAACAAGCTTGCCTCTTGCTGGATCACCTCCCTCCTCCTCCTCCTCCTCCTCCTCCTCCTTACTGTACGTCCTCCTCTGATTCTCACCTCTTTACTGTTCATTAGTGAGACTGACCAGCTCTATCTAGTGATGCCACGCTAAATGACATTAGAGTGCTTCTCACACACTGTCCTGTGTTTCATTAGCATGGTTAGTGCTTGGGGCCTTCAGTGGGGTGTGAAAAGAAAACCTTCTCTGCATATCTAGTGTGGTTACATTAAACATGACTCGTCACTGGAGGCTAATTTCCATCACTGCCGTTGGGGATCCTCAAAATGGGTGTTCCCAGCAGCCACAAAATGTGTTAAGAACAAGAAAAAAAACTGTCCATCAAATCTTGGATCCATGAGAGCCATGAATCTGAAATTTTAGAAAAGACACAGATCATGATTACCTAACAGGAAGTACCAAAGTTTATGAAACTGTAAAGTCTCGGTCATGAAAGCGCTCTCTGTTTCTCCTCCTCTCTTGTCTTTTGTACACGACTCAATTTCTCTGTGTCTTTGACCTTTTTTTCTATTCCTCTATAAACACATTAGTGCTGTTCAGCAGCCTGCTGACATTGTTAGTTGTTAATGTGACACAGATGAACACAAATTATAGTATATATGTGTTTTTATATGTTGTCATGGCTGCTGTATTTCTATAACTGGTGATTCTTTCCATGTGGCATTGTGAGTCAGTGTTGTCTGGTTATTATATATTTCTGTTTCTTCTATTCACAGGCAGATTATAAAGATGTCTCTCAGTTCACACTAAATTATGTATTGACAGGATGAGAAAACAGCTCAGCTGATTGTTTTCCCATCTTTGTGGTTTTCAGACATTTTTGCCTGTGAAGCTACAATCATCAGAATGTCTGAGAAATCGTTTCTGTGTCACATGATGCTTTCCCATACCTCTACTGTCTTTCGTTTGTCCATATAAATACGTCACATCAAGGTTAACTACATTTATTATTCTCCTCCAGGTCTGTAGTTGCTCCTTGTGTTTGTGTTGACTTTGTGATGTGGGTCTGCTACTGAGATGTGTTTAATTTGAATTCAAATGTCCTGAACAATACAGTGCCGGGGTGAGGGATGGTGCTCCACAGCTGTCAGCATGTCTCTTTTGTCAGCTGCTGGAGTAGCACAGCAGCCTAAACAGAGCTGTCTCCTCTTCGTCTGCACCAGAGCTGAGTCATAGAGTTGATTTCACTGTTTATGGATGTATCACGATGAGAAATGGGAGGTCATATTGCAAGAAATGTATTTCGTGAAGCCTCTTGGATTGAGATAAGAAAAAAAAAAGATGAAACACTTGGCTCCAAATGCTCCTGTTTATAATAACAGAGAAAATTACTCATTGCCTTTGGGTAACAAGAAACCTGTGTTATTTAGGAGTACTGGTCTCGCAAACTGTATCTGAACTCAAACTGCTCCAGTCATCTCATTATAGATTGCAGATGAAAGTCTGATGCAGTAAGTGTGTGTGTGCTGCTGGCAGCAGCAGACCAGATAGTTTGATAGGTAGTAGCATGGTCACAATCTGCACTGGCAGAGTTTCATCCTTCAGTCATCTGAATAATGTGTATTTGTGTCACAGTCACATGTTATAAAGCCTTTGACATCTTGCGTACAGTACTGTTTTCAACAATTTTTTCAGCTGTAAAATATACGAACCAGTGGCATCACTTTACTGATCCGTTGCAGAACCTAGTTGACATCATATTAAACAGGGGAGGGGCAATAGATTATTTGTCCACCCATCAGTCCTGTCACACATAAAACTGACATGCCAGTAATCAAATTTTAAGATGCTTACAGAATAATGCATGTTAGTGTTATTCATTTCTGGCATTCTCTCTAAATTGCTCAGATTTGCTTAATGGGGGCACTTCAGTGTTTGTTTAATTATCTATATGTCGTACTCCAGTATCTCAGACTTTGTTGATCAGTGAGAATGAATAAGCATTAGTTCTCCTCTTGTCTGTATCTCCTTGATACTTTTACCCACTGTATCAATTTTATTTTATTCAATTGATTCTCACTGCAGTGTGTCTCACACCAGTGAAGGAACTCCTCCTCCTCCTTCCTGACCACATTAATCAGAAACATGAGGGTAGCGGTGATTCTCCTGTCCACCAAACATCTGCATCATTTGTGGGAAAAATATTTACCATTTATTTAATGAGAACTTATTCCATCATCAGCCATCCATCCATCCATCCATCCATAGCTATACCGCTTATCTTTAGGGTCACGGACGGCTGGGCAATCAATGACACTGGTGAGGAAGCTTATTCCATTATGGAATCACAGTTTAAATCCTTTACTCATAATGGGACACTGTTATATATTATTTGTCTCAACCTGGTTCCTTTTGATCTACTCTTTAACTCAAAGCACCCTCAGATACCTGGAAAGGTGATAGATGGCAGAAAGATTTGACTAACACTCTGGTGTAAGGTTATCTTAGCTCCAGGCACAGTGATGGACAGCAACCGATAAACCATTAGACAATACTGTAGGCATCTATGAGACAAGCATTGGGTTTGTTGGAGACTTGTCTTCTCATAATGAGTCAGATAATCCTGTCTCCAGCTTCTTTCTCATTCAAGGTCAGGGCGATCTGTGGAGGACAACGTTGCCTCTGTCCAGCACTCTCGTCATCTTCTCTTCTTTCCCTCTTCCTCTTCTTCGCCGTCTCTGCCGTCTGTCCTCTATGGCAGTCGTTCAATGTAACCACTTAGCTCTGATTAATTGTTTTGCTTAAAAACAAAACAAAAAAAAAAAAAACATGGTCTTAAAAGTTCCTCTCTTTAAAGCAACTAATTTTTTAGATGGGTTGAAGTGTAAAGGTGCATTAGTGTTTATTAAGTGGATAGTGAGCAGTGAGTTCTCGTTAATTGTGTTGGACAACGAGGTTGAGCAACTCCAAGTGTTTGGTACTCGTCTTGTACCCGACGTGCTCTTTCAAACCTCCTCGCTGTCATCTGTGTGCAGCGTGCGGACACTCTGGAGATGCCTTAGAAAATACTGATCCCCTATTTACACAAAACCCCAACCACTCTGGTGTCCAGCTGACCAGGGGCATCTGGCTTCAAATGCATTCAGCATCATATTCAAGACACATCACCTCATAAATAAGCATGTGTTCTCTCGGAACAGTTATCACCATTGGCCTGGTTCCTACAGGGGAATAAGTTGTCGTTTTACAGACGAATTTTAACAGGGTTTATCTCAGTGGTTAAAGCCTCCAGCTGCTGGATGGAAGTGTGAATGTGTGAATTTTGTTTGCCAATTTGGTGGTTACATTGACTAAGCATATTAGGGTTTTATCTTTCCTGTGATGAGTGACTTATTAAATTTACTCTGCCTTATATTTGTACTTATTTGGTCTTCCTTGCCTCCTGCTAAATGACAGCCCTTTGTAGCAAAATTGACTGTTAATCCAGTGTGTTCAGCGTCCATTCATTTCTCCCTGACTCAGAAAACATTCGTTACCTTTAACACAGCTTTTAAGTGAAGGTTGCGGTTTATTTTTCATGAAAAGCAGCATGAAGGTTTTTCCAAGAACCCCTAAGCCATAATCACCTTTACCTAGTAAATAGTCTTATGAGAGTGTTGATGTCCTTATCTGACATCCTGTTATAATATTAATTAACAAGGAAATTATGTAATAACTCCTTTTATGGAAAGTAAAGTACAAAAGCACTACAACAAAAAAACCTTATACACTCTTGCTGGGAAGACTATTGTATTCAGCTGGGAATGAACTGTATTCAATCACAATTGGCTGTATCTATTGATCTGCATGTTCCAGTCTTTTTATAAACTATCTGGAATTGTCCAGCTTACAGGCATGCAAGACTGATTAATCCTCTGCCACAGTTTAATCCTCACACCTCACCTCAACCAGGCCTTAATTTCCCCTGGAAATGGGGGAATAAGAACTGAATATATGGCTATTTAGGAAGGAGTGTATCTGTCGAGAGAGAGAGAGGGAGTGAGGAAGAGGAGATAAATGAAGATAGAAAAAAACGAGGAGGAAAGGGCAGATTAATGGCTTTGGACACCCAGCTTTTCTCGCCTGTACCTCACTGAATCACCCACCAGCTGAGTAGATTTCAGAAGCAGGCAGCTTTGTTAGATTATCAGGAGAACAATGAGTAGCTCTGCTCCCTGGGGTCAACCAATCAGCTTCATTGACCCCCACCACAAAGTGGGTTTCCCCTACCAGAAATATAGGTTTGCTGTGATAGACCCTCCATCTTAAACCTGCTGTGGTATTGTGTGTGTGTGTGTGTGTGTGTGTGTGAGGGATGGTTTGGGGAAAAAATAAAATTACAGATTTTGCTGGATTTTTTTGAGATGCTGTCACAGGAAAAGCAGAGAGAGACACGGGACAAGAGATGACATGACAACTGTCATGGGGAATCAAACCGGGGATGTTGTGCTTACAGCAGGAACAGACTGCTGGCCTAAACAGACAATTTCTTTATCATTCTGACAAAAACTCTCGTATTTGACACCAAAGGGGTACAGCCTCTGTTGAAAAAGGTGAGTAGTGTTTGCTGTTGTTTATGTCTTGCCTGCACTATCTGTGTCATTGTGTATTGCCCCCTCTCCTCTGCCTACCCTTGCCTCTAGGTTTGGTATGCAGGAAGCCGCTAAGAGAATTTGACTGAGTTCACTAACTTTGTCGGACGATGTCTCCCTGTCCTGCTAACTTGGCTCGTGTTGGTGTGTGTGCGTGGATGTAGGTGTCTTAGTTTGCAGTAGACTCTCTCAGGCTTGTGTGTGTGTGTGTGTGTGTTCCATTAGTCTTATGGCTCATGGCTGTCCTTGGGACTTAGATGAAGCTCTCCATCACTCTTGGAACAAGGACTGAGGAGGAGAGAGAGAAGGGGCATATATGAAGTAGAGGAGGTATGAGAGAGAGGAGAAAATAGGATGGGATGATGAGACTCATATTGGTGTTTTCTCTGCCATGCTGGTTGTGATTGTGAGTCACAGTATATTGCTCACGTATTAAATAATGAATTTTGTTGTTTTGTTTTCTCTGTTTCAAAACAATGGGAAGACAGGAATCTCCTGTGAATCTCTGGTGCGATGCTGCTGTCTTTTTTTTTTGCAAGATGTAAAACAAAACTAGCTGAATTAGTCAATTCATTTAATCGATCAATGTGGATCATTTCCTCTGCTGCCCCGCGACTCAGAAAACGTGCGTTACCTTTAACCTGGCGCTTTCAAGTGAAAGGTTTACGGATTTTATTCCCTAAAGCAGCATGAGGTTTTCAGAACCTAAGCCATAATCACCCTTTGCTTAGTAAGTAGTCTTGCCAAGTGTTGATATGTATCTGTCCTGTTATAATGTTAATTAACAAGGAAATTATGTAATAACTCTCATGCCAAATGTGACTAAAAGCACTATAAAACTTCTCCCCCCCTCTTGCTGATGTCTGTTCGGCTGAGATGAACTGTTCATCATTAAGCATATCTATTCCATATGCATATTCCAGTCTTTTATAAACTATCTAGAGATATGTACAGGCATGCAAGACTGATTAATCATCTGCGGTTTAATCCTCACCACTCCAGCCCAGGCATTGTTCCCTGTGACAGAATAGAACCAGATCTGCAGCCTGTGGGAAAGGTATATCTATCGAGAGAAGGAAGTGAGAAGGAGATAAATAAGATAAAGAAAAAGCGAGGAGGAAAGGGCAGATTATTGGCTTTGGACACCCAGCTTTCTCATATAACCCTCTTTAAGATCACACCCACCAGCTGAGTAGATTTCAGAAGCAGGCAGCTTTGTTAGATTATCAGGACAACAATGAGTAGCTCTGCTCCCTGGGGTCAACCAATCAGCTTCATTGACCCCCACCATCAAAGTGATGGGTTTCCACCTGCAAGAAATAGGTTTGCTGTAATTAGACCTCCATCTTAAACCTGCTGTGTGTGTGTGTGTGTGTGTGTGTGTGTGTGTGTAGGGATGGTTTGGGGAAAAAAATAAAATTACAGATTTTTGCTGGATTTTTTTAAGATGCTGTCACAGGAGAAAGCAGAGAGGAACACGAGGACAAGGAGAGAGATGACATGACAACTGTCCCATGGGAATCAAACCGGGGATGTTGTGCTTACACAGCAGGTTTCAGACTGCTGGCCCACACAAACAGACAATTTCTAACTTTATCATTCTGACAAAAACTCTCGTATTTGACACCAAGGGTACAGCCTCTGTTGAAAAAGGTGGAGTGAGTGTTTGCTGTTGTTTTATGTCTTGCCTGCACTATCTGTCATTGTGTATTGCCCCCCTCTCCTCTGCCTACCCTTGCCTCTAGGTTTGGTATGCAGGAAGCTTCGCTAAAGAGAATTTGACTGAGTTCACCCTAACTGTCGGACGATGTCTCCCTGTCTGCTGGCTCTGCGTGTTGGTGTGTGTGCGTGGATGTAGGTGTCTTAGTTTTTGTGCGACTCTCAGGCTTGTGTGTGTGTATGTGTGTGTTTCCATTAGTCTTATGGCTCATGGCTGTCCTTGGGGACTTAGATGAAGCTCTCCATCACTCTTGGAACAAGGACTGAGAGGAGAGAGAAGGGGCATAGCAGAGTAGAGGGAGGTATGAGAGAGGAAAATAGGATGGGATGATGAGGCTCTCATAGTAGTGTACTGCCTGCCATGCTGGTTGTGATTGTATGAGTCACAGTATGACTGCTCACGTATTAAATAGCCAGATTTTGTTGTTTGTTTTCTCTGTTTCAAAACAATGGGAAGACACAGGAATCTCCTGTGAATCTCTGGGTGCGATGCTGCTGTCTTTTTTTTTTTTTTTACCAAGATGTAAAACAAAACTAGCTGAATTAGTCAATTCATTTAATCGATCAATGTGAATTCAACTGACTGACGAACATTATCATAATGAATAGCTTTGAGTCAACCTGGGCTCTGAGGACGAACATTTTTCACATTTTATTGTTAAAAAGACAAATCAATTAATTGACAGCACAATTGGCAGATTAATTGGTAATGAAAATAATCATTAGGTTCCTCCCCTAATCTGGAAATAGATTGGTGCTGCTTGAATAGAGTATTATGGTGCAGCACCACAGGGAAAGCCCTTTATAGTAAATTAGATGTGGTCGGTGGTAAATGGTAAATATGTATAGGCTGTTTATCCTTCTGTTTATTTCAATAATTTGCTGCTTTCTCAGCAGAATATAGCTTCACGGTGGAGAATAGCACAAATCAGACCAATGTCTTCATGCAGGTTGGAGAAAAGCAGCGAAACATATGATTGAATCAGTGATTTACTTTAGTGCAGATGCGATAAATCACACACAGAGTGTGTAGTCTGTGTCCTGACCCTTAGGTAGAGGGGATTCTCGGTGATGAAGATAATAAAGATCGGTTTTATGTTTTGAGGGATGCTGTACCATCAGCAGATTTTCTGTTGTCATACAGTACATGATCTTTGATTGCTACAATATCACTCATATGAATTGTACTCTTTCAGGTTCTTTTGTTATAATTCCTTTAAACACTTGTGTTACAGGCTGTTTTTCTAAATTGGAGAGATATATATGAGTTCTAAATCAAAATTAACATGAAAGAAATGATCTCATGTTGCAGTCATAGCTCAGCATGTTGCAGATTTGGTCAAACAGTGCACTGGACTCTTAACACAGGGCTGTAGAATTGGCACTGGGCTTTCACTCTTCATAACTGTCTGAGACTATTGCTACAAGGAAGTGCAGACATGCAGCGTGTGACTAATATATTAGATTAGAGGGAGTGTGTGTGATGGTGACCTCTCGCAGAGAAAAGGTTAGAGACCTTTGGGAGTCATCTCATCAACGGCATGCTCTTATTTTACTACAGCACTCAGGAGATGGTCTGAGGCTTCCGCAATTAATAAGGCTAATGGTTATTGGCTGGTGGCTGTTGACCAGGATATGAGTGACCTGAGGTAAACATGGCACTTTATGGGTTAACAGATCCCTTCTGGATGGAAATGGAGCTTTTATGGGAGGGAGGACAGAGGCCATTTACAGAGAGAAGGACAAAAAGGATGAGGAGAATTATACTAATGTGTCTAATAGGCTTCTTGAATGACTGTCATTTAATTAAGATGGATGGTATAAATTTCTCTTAAGTTGCATACGTGTGTGTGTGTGTCTTAAGTGCGAAGGCGTGCCTACAGTATCTATTTAAAACTACCTGCAGGATTTGAGTGAGGAGAAGCTGACTTTCCTGAGGGCTGTTTCTGCCAAAGAAAGGAGGTGTGACATGGTACGTTTCAGTGGGAGGACTGTACCTCTCTGAACAGCTGAGCTCAAACCTTGTATCAGATGATTTTGCAGGAGATGTCAAGGAGGAAATCCAAATGAGGGCAATTTCATGATGTGTTTATGATTCCTGTGGGTGGAGCGAGACTGTGAGAGTGGGTATGGGTGGCCTTTGGCTGTGAGGATTGGTACTTCCAGCTCTGGCTATCTGTGATGCTGTTGTCCTCTCATGCTCTTTCTCTCAGGTTTTGGTGCACTGCAGCCCTGAATTCTCTCAGACGTGCTGCATTGATATTCAGGGCCTGTTTCTGATCCCCATCACTGCCCCCCCCCCCCCCCCCACTCCCTCCTTCAGAAACTCCCTCTCGTTTTGTGCCTTGGTCAAGATAAATGGTCGTAGAGGTTGTTCTTTAACACTTACATGGTCCACACCCCAACATAGGCTTCTTCACTAAACTACAGCTTTGCCTATAAACTAATCCAGTCAAAGTTTGTACAGTTATCCTGTCACCACGGTAATGTCACTCTATTTCAGGCCTGCTTAACAGTTACATTTTATTCTTTTCTATTCCACCTTCCCTCGCCTGCATTGCTGCAGCTTCTGTGGCAGCCATGCTCTGGTCATGTTGGCAACAAGCTGTTGCTTTGATGCATAATCTCTTTTTTGTCCAGCCTTCCTCAATTGATCCTGATTTGAATTTTTAACTAGTCAGATAAGATCAGGGTACACAGTACGTATACAGTATTTGATTCTTTGGGAATATCCAAAAAGATGGCACAATTTCATCTACTGAAGAGCTAAAATCTCCAGCAACATTTGTAGTACAAAGAATAACTTTATTGTCAGACCAATGCATTTCAGCTTGTGGTCTTCATCAAGGTCATAAAGTTGTTTTTTATACTACAACTGTTGCTGGAGTTGTTAACCTCTTCTAAGAAAGCAAGCCTGGTACTGTAGCTTGACATTTACCATGACAGAATCCAGTCTTTCTTCAAACAGCCACATAGTAGCCCCCTTTTTTCTCTTTGTTGCAAACATTGTGCAGAACGCTTCATTTTCTGACTCCAAACATGCCAGATAACCAAGGACACGTTCGTTCTTGAGCAGAACAGTCGTGCAGCAGTGGTGCAACTGTACAGCATGCAGTAAAAACAGACTGTAGGTTATGTCAGTTCGTGCTGTGTATTGTATCAGCTGTCCCAGCCCGGCCCGGATGTGCCGAGCTCAGCTATGTTTAACATGTATTCATCCTAGGGGGAATAACCTGAAGTGGGGGAATGCTGCTAGTGATGCTGGTGCTGTCCAACATCATATTTGCATAACACACCTGCGGAGAGAGAGACACACAGAGAAAAATAGACACTGACAAAACAGAGAGAAAAAAACTGACAAATAAGAGAGGGAGGGGGTAACAGTTTGACACAGTGAAGCTCTGCCTCCCCTCCTCCTCCCCCCCGTTCTCTCCCTGCAAGCTGTGACAGGATGAGATGTGGGATAGTGACGTGACGGCAACATGACACAAAGCTGTTATCTTCTCATATCGTGGCTGGCTTGCTGGATAGCCAGCTGACTGGCTGGGGCAGAACAGGTGTGTTTGTGTGTAGGTGTGTGTTGGTGGTGGATGAGCCAGACACACACCTACACACACACACAGGCACAGGCACACAAAAGCTATTATGTCCTGTGGCCATCGTGTCCACTGGGGTGAGCTGTATGCACGTTTGCCTGTGTTGTTTGGGAATCCCGAATCTGCAGAAGACAAGAATGAGCCTGACAACAACACATGTCCTTGAAAGTTACCCTCCCCTCCTCTTCTTCCCTCTCTTCCCACTCTGTTTTTCCCTCATGCACTCGCTCTTTCTTAACCTCTACATCTTTCATTATTGTTTCTGCCTTTGCTGCCTCCCCAGTTTTCTCCAGTCACTCTTTTATTTCTGACCTCTGTCTCCCTCAGTCCTTTTCTCCTTATTTTTCTCCATGTCTCCTTTCTCGGGTCATTTCTGAAATTAGGTTGCAAGCATGTCTACAGTGGACCTTCTGCTCTGCTCTTGGAGCGAAATGTCAGAGAGGGAGGAAGAAAGAGCCCCAGAGAAAGAGAGATGTAGACGAGCCACATCTGTTTCCTCCTTCTTCTTCCCACCTTCCTTTTCTCTCTATCAATCTCATCAATTTATCTTTTCAGCTATCTGTCTTGATCCCTCTATCCAGTCAGAAAAGCCTTGTCAAGTGACGAACAGCCTCTCTGCTATGCAGCACTGTTCTCCCTCTCTCTCTCACACACACACACACACACACACACACACACACACACACACACCCCTGCCGCCTGCCGACATGGTACAGGCTGTGCATTGAGACAGCCCCAGCTGAGGCAGTAGCAGTGAGAGTGCAGCTTAGCGAGTCTCCACACACACATGCACACCTACACTCACTCACACACACATTACACACACACATACCGTGGTGGTTAGTCCGCCGCTGCATGTGCCGTTGCAATATCATTTTTAGGCGGGAGGATTTTTGCGTCATGGTGATGGTGGTGATAACCCTGCTGCCCCGTAAGTATACGCTGTCCTTGTGTTAAAAAAAAGGTGAATGAAAAGATGAGCTTATCTGTGTTGTCTGGTCGTTAACTGCTTTTTATCCTGTTGGATTTTAAATCATCTTCGTGTCGGGAGGCTGTGATGTGTGAATATGAGTCTGTACACGTCGTTCCATGTGGGTCTGTGGGTTTGCAGAACATGGATGATATTGTAGCTCTGTATCAGCGGGCGAGGAGGTTAGGAGCAGGTGATCTGTTAGAGGGAGAGGAGAGATACTATCTGTTTGATCTGTGTGCATCTACCTTTATATGCGTGATTTATATTCATATATGTGCACATATCTACAGTATATATATATATATACATACAGTATGTCTACATGTATTATGCATGTTATGCTTTATGCCAAACTCTGACTTTTTTAGGAGAATTGAAATCCTCTTGTCCTGTCATGTCTCTAGATGAAAATGTTTCAGTGCTCACCTCTTCACTCTGTCGGGCCATCTGTTGGCAGCATGAATTCTGCAGTCTCTCCTCTCTGTCACACTTACTGACTGGTTCTGTCATAGCAGCAGGCTCCGCTGCCGTAGCTGATCATGTGTGTTCGCTGGCTAGCTGTCTTCCCTGCATTAGCTAACTGCCTGTTTTGGCATGGCGGCTGAATTAATGGGGGAACATTATCACCTCTCCTCCTTGATCTGCGGGCCGTCTGCTTCCCTGACTGGCTCTGTGGCTGACTACCGTCACAGGCCGATGAATTAGTAATTTCACCGGCTGATTAGTTGAATGCTGTCTTGCTTGTCTTATCAAACTGACTGGCAGGGTCGCTGGCTTGTTGTCGGATTGCTTGACTTGTCAGTCAGTTCAGCAGACAGCCAGCTAGGCAGTGTGTATGCACACACACGCAAAAATCCATTCAGAGAAACATCATTACAGCTAGGCAGTCACACAAGCAGTCAGCCATTTGCCTAGCCACCAAGTCATTCATGCATTCATTCAGTCAGCAAGTCAGTTGTTCAGTCATTCATTCAGTCAGTCAGCCACTCTGTTAGACAGCCTGTCATAGGAAATTGATTGTCCCTCTGTTGGGGCTGGGATGACTGTGTGACCTCAACCATCAGCTCCACTGCACCAAGACAGCCAGACAGCTCAGAGGCAGAGTGTCAGTCCTCTTTCTGTCCCTTTCCCTCTCCCTCTGCCTTTTCCTCTTTATTTAATCTCTTTCTAAAGCATATAAAACACACAGGTGTTGAGCCCGTCATGAGAAAAGCTGCACAGAGATGTGTACAGACTGAAAATGGAGGAAAGAAGGACAATTTGGAGCACTGTCCTCTGACACTCAATGTCTGAAAGCACAATTTTAGATATCTTAACCACACATTTGATGGAGTTATAGGATGGTCGCAGCACTGCAAGCATGGGGTGACATACTTTACTTCTCTCTTTAAGTTAAAGGTAGATGATACAGGTCAAAAAAGACGCAAAGTCAAGTCACCATCTGTTTCTATATCCAGTATATTAGTCCAGGAGTAAACTCATAGAAATACTGCATAATTAACTTTAACCAGTCCTCCACTTGCAGTTCTTAAACACCAAGGTTCCCTTTTCCATGTGAAGGCACTTCATACGTACGCACAGAAATATCTACATTTATAGTATTTTGTCATGATGTTTTAAATTAAATTATTTAGAAGAACGACAGATGTGAACAAGAAAAACAAACAGCCTTCAGTGAAAATCTATACCTCGCCTGCTCTGTCATATCTCGTACAGTGTAGTCAAGAGGGGAATCTGTTAACGTCGCAGTGCATTAAATTTTGCTGTGTCATCATCACCTCTGTGTAGCATAGCGACAAACACAGTGGTAAAGAGACTTGACAGTCATTTTTCCACAGTGAAAAAAAGAAAATCTTGAATAGAAGAAATGAGCCAAGGACAGATGCTGTTAATTATTCATTTATTTCTTCTTGTCTTGTTGGTAAGAACAAATGACAGAAGATGATGATGCTTGGTAATTTTATAAATAGCTCATTTTGAGTTTGTGAGCCTTTCTGCCGGTGGGAGAAATCACAGAGAACAGAGGAGAGAAAAGAAAAGGAGAGGTGAGGAGGGTGAGAGAGGTGAGTATAGGAAACAAGTGAGAGGGAGGAATAAAGCTGTCATGCAGTTTGAGGACAGTTTAAATTTAATTCTTAGTCTTAATTCAGGCGAATGTTTTGAAGCCTCAGTTTTTTCAAAGGAACCGAGCATCTACAGACGGAGGTCGGTCGTACAGTATGCTGTACAGATTGTAAACCTCTTTGAGGAAACTGGGATTTTGGACTGTAGAAACAAAATGGAGTTGACTGGACTGAAAACATGTCATGTGCTTACTTCCTCTAGATGTTTTATTTCTGCATTCATAGCTTTTCCTTATTTCTTTCTTGCTCATTTTCCCTTGTTTTTCCTACAATTTTAAACAAAACTTGGCACAATTTTATGTAAAAATCTCCTTGGTCATATCAGTCAAAAGTCATACAATTAATGAGTGTTAATGGTCAAATTTATCAGTTAGCTCTCAGAGCCATTTGGAGCATAATACAAACAGTTTTAAAGGGAAACTCAGTTTTACCTGATCACCACAAATGGAAGTAATAACAGGTTTTCCAATGACTACGTTTTACAACTTTAGTTAAATATACCTCAAATAGCAATTGTTCATAAGATGGGTTGAAAGGCAGGAAGTAAGCACTTGGCAGGCAGTCACTTGACACTGACACCCACTTGTGTTGAGTGTAATGTCACATTGCACACTGGATGCAACAATGAGCGTCTGTGTTTTTCTAACTGACCTTATTCAGGTGAAAAGACTTTGAGTTCCATTACGTGAGAATCTGACAGCACAGATGTGTGTTTGTGCACATACACGAGTGTGTCACGCAGAGAGAGACTTTTACCTATGTCTGTTCCTGACCTGTCAGTCATTATATTTTTGGTGTGTTGCCTGGTGATTGGATGAGGATGTTTTTTTTTACAAAGTGTCCTGGTCAGTGAGGATGTGTTTCTCACTGTGTGAAGCTGCATATTTTTGAGTTTCTTCTTGCCAAATTTGAACTGTAACCAGAAGTAGCTGAGGTTTATTATGCTAAGCTCTGCTTCTTTCAAACCCTGGGTGATAAACCTTATTGGACACCTTTGTTGAGCGAGGGCAGAGTTACTAGGGACAAAGTGAAAGTCAAATAAACTCACTTATTCTGATGTCTCTGGAGCGATACAGCTGAGGTCACATTTATGCAGATCAAATGGCTACTCTTATTCATTCATAATAAAATTGCACTTAAGGTTTTGTGTGCTTAGCCCACCTCAGTACCTTTCATAACTATTTTATATGTTAACATTTAAATTCACATCAAAATACAATTTTAATGAGCTTGAGGGGTTGTCAGGGTTGGGAAGTAGCAGCGTGCACTGCTGTTTTTTTGTTGTATTTTTTGAAACTACCACTGGAGACTACAGTTATAAAATGTGTTTTTACATGTGAAATGTTGCAGTGTAATGGTTTGCATTTGTTGTTTCTCTCTCTCCACTTAAAACTCAAATGAAGGAGCAGGGAATCAATAGCAAAGTGGCGATATGAGCTCGTATCATGTCATCACCAGCTCACATTTTGATAACGTATCACTGTGACTTTTGGTGTTCTCAAGAAGCAGTCTAAAAACACACATTTGTAACAGTCCTGCTAAATGGTAGAAATGTTTGAACATGGGATCTAATTGGTGAAACATCTCTAATGTAACCAGATGTTGCTAAAATTGCAGAAAAAATAGTAAATAATAGATAATAATCTCAGTTTCACTGTTGTGTAACAAGATGGGCTGATAATATTGAAACAAAGTGATGCTATTCATCTCATAATTTCCCATCTTCCTCTCTGCTCCTCCTTGTGTCTTTAGTGCCCTTCTAGCACACTTAGCCTGCATGTGTTGAATTTAATTAGACCAATAACTCCCTCATGATTTCTACAGGCTCATCTGGAGCAAGGAGAGGGCCACAGGAGTCTTTTTTTCTTCCTGTCTTCCTGTGACCTTGCAGCAGAAAGTTAATGTGTGTGTGCGTGTGTGTTTGCACATGCGTAAGAATGTGCACGGAGCATGTACATATGTATTGGAAATCATGTGTGATCTCACTTACTGAATACATGAATATAACTGCATGATTGTATGTATGGCTAAAATGTTTAGAGTAATTTATATCCTTCATCAATGCTTCATTCCCTCCAAAAAATGACAAAAAAGTCAGGTTTTGTCGTCTCACAGTTTTCAGAATCCAAAATATGTGATCCTGATCATACTCTGTCAGGGTATACAAACTGTGTGTCATATTATGATACGCTTATTCAGCTCTGGTTTGAGTGCAGCAGCTGCTAATTCATTAGATAAATGTGTTCTGGTGAACTAAAATGGCTACCGGTGAATCTTTTGTAAGCCCTCCCTTTTGTTCTATTAACAGTTAGATAGACGTGCTCTGCTGCGTGCATGCTACAGCCAATATTACACCATTTCACTTCCTCCTTATCTCCCTGTAGACAGCTGATTTCAAAGCCAGAATAACATCCCTGTGTCTCTTTCTATTTCTAGTCTATCTTTCTAGGCCTTATGCCTGTTGTCCTATTTTTCAGTGAAACCTGGAGCTCCAGTATAACTCTGTTTTTTCTCTGAACCAAAGATTGTTCTCCTGAAAAAAAAAAAAAACAAACCAAAAAAAAAGAACAGTGGCGCAAACTCATCACCAGGGCCAGATGTTTTTGTTGTAGATTTTAGTCCTGCATGCTCGCTGGCACCATCAGACAGATTGTTTACAGATACCAATTCCTCACATGCACATGTCAACCTCCACCCAGCACAGGATCCTAACAGACTCCGAATATCCCCGTAGGAAGACTCTGGCATTATATAATGAACCACTGGCGGGAAAAGAGGCAGGCAGGCACACAGGAGGCAAGCAGGCGAAGGAGAAGTTCAAAGAGAGAGCAGGCAGACAGGCGGGGTGGTCTATTTAAATGCAAGGAGGGAAAGAGGCAGAGAGAAAAACATACTTTATGTGGAGTATCTGTAGAAAGACATTAAGAGAGAGGCCGAAACAAACAGATCAGTGGGCATTAGGCAAGAATTATTTAAAAAATTTCTTGCTGATTTAAGGGCTGTCCCTCTGGAATGACTGATGTTACACCACAAAGCAGAAAATATTATCTGATTTATTCTGCTGTATGACTGATGCTCAAACTGAGCCTGCATTAAATTGGAACGATGGCCGACAGTTGTCACAAATTACCTTGTAATTTTGAGGATTAAGGGCTTTAGTCGCTTGCTTTCCAGTTAATCTAGACCATCAACAGCGTGTTAAATATTTGATATTTACAACTTGAATCTGGAAAAGTCTTTGAAGTTTTCATGTGATGGAACAACGCATTTCAAATCCAGGGATGATGTGCCACCTTCATGTTTATTTGTATATGTTGTAGCTGCACAAGAGCCTGTTTTTTGTGAGATTTCGGAAATGATGAAGGGGTTGGAACTCAGGTAGTGTGGTTTTCGTCTTCACCTCTAAGCTTCCCGTTTCAAACTCAACCTCAGGTGTACGCAGCGTCTGCTCATGTGTGTGACAGCCGAGCAGGTTTGTCAGAAATTTTAACTGTGTCATTCAATCTTTTCAGTCAGTTTTATTTGGGTGATCTGTCCCTTAGTGCGCTGGTACCTTGAAGCTAAAAAAAATCTCATCGTTTCATGTTAAAAATAGACGCACTATTCTAGAAACGCTGCTCCATTCTACTCTATTCTATTCTATCCCTTGAAATGGCAAAACGGGCGAGTGCCACGCTGTTTACCTCAGGTGCCATGTGACCTGTGCGTGCCCGTTCAGCTGCACAGGGAGGACTCCTGTAAGAAGCTGTATCATGCTTTTTGATCCCCGGGTGTTTTGCGGACACAGATTAAGCAGCTTGTTGTGCTGAAAAGCCGCAGAGTGCTTCCATGAAAGAGACTTTCAAATCTAGGAACAGATGACTAATGTGAGGTCAGGATCCTGGCCCACAGGGAAACAAATGGAAGAGGATGGGGGTCAAACTCATTTAGTTTTTAACAACTGGGTTTTGTTTTTGTTGACATAGATATTTGCTCTTACTAATTAGTTATAGATGTAGGTAGAAGCAGCATGAGCAATCCTGTTATACCTACTGTATTTGCTAGCGAATAAATGCTCGCAACACCACAAATATCATAATTATGGCAAATGAATCTCAGACTCTTGACATCAGAGACTTTGCTGAAAGTGGCCTGAAAACACACACACATGCAAATGTTAAAGCCAGCGCCGGCGCTCTCACGTATGACTGTGCAGATTCACTCTTCTGTGACATTTACAGAGATGAGAGCGTCACTGAAGCTCTTCCCTCTTTTTTCACCAGCATATACTGGAGATAACCTACTCGGAGATATCCTTTTTCCGAATCTATCTGTCTGTGCACATGTTCATATATAGCATTATGTCAGAGATTTAACCCAAAACCTGAACTCACAACTTTAAATTCACAGTCTCTTCCTGATTACGCACAAGCTTTAAGCATTCAAGCTCAAAAATGATGATGACTAAGTGTGTTCTGCGAGACCTTCCTTGGTTAGAAACCCTCTGGAGCGAGTGTCAGACTCTGTGCCATTACTCCTCTGTGAGCCATATTACATGTGGACTGCACCATGTGTCATACTGTGTGTGGATTAGTAAAATCCCCATGAGCACATTTGTCATCCACTTGTTTAATGCATTATTCTCCGAAGGTAGTGAATGTGGTGGTGAAACAGATTAAAACAGACTCACTCTAGGTTTGACAGGTGGGTGAGGTTATGATACAGAGGCCTGTGAAAGTTGTAACCATTATAAAGGGCACAAGTGGAAAGGTTGATTCTATTAATGTTCATGAAGGCAGCACTTTAATATTAGAGTAAGACACCACAGGCATGGGTGGGGCAGCTTGATTTAGAAATGCTACTATCACCATGCTAACATGTTTAGCCAGTAATGTGAACCATCTGCAGTATCTTAGTTTCTCATGTTAGCATGCAAACAATTGCTATTTACTGCTAATTATAAAGTACATCTGTGGCTGATGGAATATCATGAGCTTTATGTCCAGTCATAAACAAAAGTATGGGACAAATAAAAGTCATTGGATTCATTGTCAGGGAGCCATGAATGTCAATACAAAATAAAAACTTTACACCAAGCCATTGAGTAGGTGGTTAAGTGAAAACTTTGACCTGCTGGTGGTTTTGGGTGAAAAGTCAGGAGATCACCAGACTCAGTCTGGATGTGAGTGCAGCTAGTGTGGCTAAAAAAAACACGTACAGTAGCTGTGGCTTGTCCACATTAAATAAAAATATATTTTCATATATATTTGATCTCACTGCATTCTGTTAGAAGAGCTTGCAGCAGAGTCCCATCTGTTCAGTTTCTTTGAACAAAAGTTAAATATCTTGCTCATTTCCCCGTACGCGTCATGTGCTTGGCTCTGCTTCACGAATGCTCGACTGAGCTCTTTGGTGTGTGATCGTGTCATTGTTTCTACCTTCGCCTCTAGTTACAGGAGTTACAGGAAAGACTTCACCTGGCAGGGTGATATCGTCCCAGTTTCCCAGAACTGAATGCGACTCTACCTTGAATGTTTTGTTTTTCCTAGAGAAGCACATGAGGCCATTGTTAATGATCTTTCTGAAAAGACAGCCAGTCTTTTAAGTCTCTAGTTTCTGATATCAAGAAACAATTCCTCCCACTGCTGTTTATTCTTCACTCTGTCACCATCTACACCAGTCTCTCCTAATTAGCAAAAAAGAAATTTTAACAAAAAGGTTAAGCTACATGATGGCAAAGCTTTAGAGAAAAGAATTAAATAAAGTAAAGCATGTCTCACTTGACTCCTCCTACCTTATAATTTACCAGAGCTCCACTCCCCTGAGTTCCTGTGATTGACAGCAAGGTGCCATGCTCTGCAGGAATTGAGCCGGGAGTCTAGTTTAATTGGAGAATTGATCAGAAGACACCAAAACTGCTTCTATTTTACAGGATGATTTCCTGCAGAGGTTAAAACCACAGCCTGTAAAAGCACCAGAGCATCCTCACCGCTACTAATCTAACACTATACCACTATTTATTATTAGCTCATTATGTGCAGACACCATGTGGGTTAGCTGGTTTTTCAGTAATAATGACTCGAAGTGTTTTTTCATGCTACATTTGCTTGTTATATTTCAATATGTCGGGCAATAAAATGCCAGCATTGATTTGGTTACAGTTTCTAATGTGCATCCACACCACTGCTCCAGGCAGGATTACACTTTACATCCATATCTCCCCTCACAGCCTGACAATGTTGCTTACGTTGTATAATGCCATTAAGTACACCCCGGACAAAGTATTCAGGTTGCAGAACAGAAAGGAGGACAGGATAAAAAAAAGGCAGTTATTTGTTGTAAATGATCAAAGAATGATGCAATGTTAATGAAAAGATGCTCCTCTGAAAGAAGAGAGGGAGTGAGAGTGAATGTAATATCATAGACCAAGGCGAGAGGAGAGGTGACATCCGTACGCCAGCCAGTATTGGTGTGTGTGCTGCAGGAGCAGAGAAGCAAGAGGAGGCAGGTGGGAGTCAGGAGGAGGAGGAGGGAGAGTCACCTACACCCTTAACATATTATTGAGCCGCCACTTGTCCTTTTTAGGAGAGGATGTTTTTCATAGGTGTGAATGATGGGGTCCATTAGGGCGTCTCTGTTTGGACCAAAGGGTTATATCACTCAGCGTGCCATCCTCTGTCCTCTAACCCAGTCAGCTCACAGCTATAGGATATCATTGCCAGCTCTCACTTTCTCACTTCTCAATCTCACTCTGCAGTGACACACAGCAACCCCTGCAGCTATCGGGGTTGCCTGGCCAACTGCTTCTCTTCAAAAGAGCCCCTCACGATTTATCACCCGATGTAGGCTAAAGCACACATATACATGGAAGTATGTATTCGAACGTGTGCGTCTCTCTCTCTCTCCAATTTTCTCTGACTCATCTCTCTCTGCTTCTTCCTCTCCGCTTGATCTTCTCCTCAGCCTGATATGAGTTGGAGCCGCAGTCCTTTTCAAGCTCCTGCACTGGTTTCCAAAATAACCTTTTTCTTCGTCAGAGTCTGTCTGCCGCGCTTAGTTAGCATGACAGCTGCTTTCAACCCAATTAGAGAGCACTGATGGTGGCTGAAAGGAGGCTCTGTGTGTGGTTGTTATATAACAATTCACCTCGGAGACAATGTCAGTTAACGTGTCTTTCTCCCTCTCTGACTGTGTGTGTGTGTGTGTGTGGATATTGCAATGCGGTATTGCAGTGCAGCTGTTGTCTAATGTGCGCATGTACGTGTGTTTGGGGATTCCCTGAACATTGTGCACCACTTTAGACAATTTCACAAATGATTCACTGCAGAAACAGTGCAGTGCAGGTCACACACAACCCATGTTTACACAGTACAGCTGCTTTGTTTTAGAGTTCACTGAGGTGACTGTTTGACTTCTCAGAGAGCACTGTTATAAGCCCCTGCTCTGTCATGCTGTCATTAAATCACACATAAAGCTTCCCAAACTGAATCAGCAACTCTCTTCCTCTGTGTTTGTTGTAATTTACAGGAAGTGGACACACGATCATCAACACTTTTGAAACCCTTACCTTTGTAAAGCTAATAGCATTACATTTTTTCAGACATTTTTTCCCCCTGCAAATTAAAAAAAAAAAAGAATCTGCTCAGTGCTTTTAAACATGGTTTGAGACGAAACTCTTCATGTCACGACACAAACTCATGACCGTTTGTAAGCCTGTCATCTGAAATTATAATGTGATACTTTCGAGAGTGCAGGTGTGCAGAGCAGCTCCACCGTCATTGAAATCTCCCTGCACTATTTTTTGTCACAGGCAGGGGGGGCTATATGCCAGTGCTGCTGCCTCTGCTCCTGCTGCTGCTGCTGGTGGTGGTGATGGTGCAGTGGGCACAGCTCATACCTCAGCTCTGCCTCACTGTGCTCAAGGACATTTTGAGACAGACTCGCTGAGAATGCGCATGGCTTCACCGTGGAGGACAACAAACTACCCACTGCTTGTCAGACTGGGAACTTTTAATAAAAGGGGAAGCGGCAATTATTCTAGAGCCTCATTTCATCATTAACACTTGTCCTTTATCATCACAGAGCAGAACAGAGACGCCCAGCAGACAAATCACTAGACTTTCTATCTCTAGAAATTCAGAGTTAAAGGTGAAATCGACACTAAGATAAAATGCACAATATTATACTGCACATGATAGTTTTAATGTCTGAATTTGAAGACTGTCTTGACAATAAACAGAGGAAGAGAGACTGTGATGATGATGTCATGTAGACTGAATTATATAAAGTTATAATGGGACAGCTCCGGAAACTATAGCCTCAAAAGTGATGCTTACTGTAAGATGAATTCCCTAAAATCAAATCCTCAAGCCTTTAAAGCCTCAGATACCATTGGAAAATATTGATAAGATATGAAGACATCTTTTAGTAATACATTAGTTGACTGTATGTACTTCTGTTTTTAGAATATATTGACTCAGGCTGCCAGTCTGCAATGCACTTAAGAAAATAAAGTGCCCTCGCAACAACACTGTAATAGAATAAGTACTGCACGGATGCTCGGTTGCATTGTAGCACACTGTTTTCATGTGCAACTGAATATTATCCATTTAAATAATAATAAAAAACAATAATATGACAGTCTGGCAAAGAAAGTAATGGATGGTTAGATCACTTGAGTTGGACAAAAAAGAAACTACTACATTTTGTGTCCAAAATTCTTGGCTGTATAGACGATTGCTGCACTCACGTCATGTTTTATTAGCTGGAGTAGATCCCTCTGTGGGTTTTTAAGTTTGCCGTAATGCAAACACTGTACATTATGTTGGTCAGATGGTCTCAGCATCTGGCCACGGAGTTTCATGTCTTAATGTGGATCCCATATGGTGTTCAAGTTCATAAAGTCCAATTAAGTGTTCTCGCACTTTAGGTAAAAAGCTGTTAATTACTTCAAAAGCTGCACTTTCTCCTTGAGTGTTTGATCATATGCTACTCATTACTCACTGTCAGGCTGTGGCGAGCACACCAACAATTATGCAGACAGACTGGCAAGTAGGCAGAGAGGTAGACAGAAGAAACAGCACAGCAGGGAGGTGTTTAGTCAGCTACAGACAGACAGGTAGCAGGAAGACAACTTCGAGATTCAACGAACGGTGTATAGACTGACAGGATTGGAAATGTAAGAGACAGAAGGCTTCTGCAAGGTGCTAACCACAGCTATGTTTTCATTTCAAACAAGAACAGTATTGGAGAGTATGGAAGAATGATGCAGGAAAGGTTATCAGCTTAAATCAAACTTGAGTATGAATTATACTGTAGGATGCTGATGATGCTGCTTCTCCTGATTGAATTGTTTTTAAATTAATTTATGTCTTTAAGCTTGTCTCTTATAGAGAATACGAAATGACAGATTTAGGCTTTTTTAAATTATGGGGATCAGTACTCTGTTAAGGTGTCTTGGCATCTAATTATGCGTTCATTCAATTTAGCCTTTTGTGGACATAAGTGTTATTGGTTTACTGACAATCAGTGTTTCTGTGTCACAACAGCCTCAGTCGTTTCAGCAGCGGTTTTCACTTCAGTATTTACTGGTTTCTGTTTTTATTACTTATCTGACCGATTAACTGATTAGCTGCAAAAGACAAGCTTGTAGGTGAGAGAAGCAGCATTACCCTCAGTGTTGAGGTACAGAGCAGATATGCAGGGATAAGTGGTGATGGCAGCAGTGTCCCTCTCTCTTGCAGGTGGTCCATCTGCTGCAAAGAGAATTACCTGTGTGATGTACTTCCTCTCCTCAGCCCATCCACTTGATTAACCATTCAGGCACACAATTACACACACAAACACACACACACACACACACACAATTTCCTGGGAGAGCATTTGTTTGCTTTCATTTGACGTTTTTGGAGGATCTGGCCGGCACAGATGTCTGCCTTGGCATGCAGCGAGTACTGCCAACATTGATTGGACCTGATCGGCAGGCGAAGGAGGGGGGACAGCATAAAAGGTTGGAGAAAAAACAGAGAGGAAGAGGTGGTCCTGCCCCATGCTGTTCTTTTGTTTGTTTAAGAAATGGAGAAATGGTCCAAAACCCAAGTAAGTTAGAATATGTTATGTTTCATTATTAATCTGTAGGTGGGGAAAAAAACACATTTGCCTTAGTTGGGAAAATGCTCTCCTTAATCTGGTGTACAGAAATGTTTAGCAGGTTTATCAGGTCACACCTGTCTACGTGACATTGCCAGCACTATCTAACTTTGTCACTTCAGTAAGGGCTGACGCTCATTAACACACAGGACTGGTTCCTGTGGAGTTACAGATGTGTAGTCACATGTTGCCAGGGTCTCTTGCCACCCTGCTGTGAGAAGGTCGCTGCCCCGCTGTTCCTGAGCGCACAATTGTGTCTGGTCCCAGCTCCATCTGTATCATCATGCGTGATATTTTAGACTGGACACCTTGCTGACTGTGTCAGAATGTCGCTGGGTTTTTTCTGCTGCTACGTGAACTTACTGTTAATCCCCATTGCTGCTTCCAGACAGGCAAGAAATGAGCAGACAAAGTAAATGTTATAACACAACTAACTGATCTCTATCTTTAGATCCTGAGACAGGAACGTCTCCTATCCTTGAGAGACATGAACAGTGTATTCATGTATGACTGAGGATTTTTATTCTTGCATGCCAACAACAAGGTGTCTGTCTGTAGTTTAAACATGTTGGAAGCTTCAGGTTGCACCAGCAGTCACAAAGAATATGTTAAAATAACCAGCTCACAGCTGCTAGCTCTTGGCTGGTTTCACTTTTGATTTACCTCAGACTAGACACATCAAGATTGTTTATTGATTGGATTTGATTACTTTTGGTATATTAAACTTTCCTTTTGCATAAAGCATTTTTTAATATGACGTTAAGCAAATATGAACCCCTCGAGGGCACACTAATTGTACACTAAAATCTCTCATTGTATGACTGTCGTTTGTTTAATGAATGGAGTGACCACCACTGACTTAGCTCCCCTGTACACATGCCACATTTTATTTTTCCTATTTTATTGTTGTGTTATGAGCCCTCGGGGACCTCTCCCAGAGGAATTCTTTGCAGTATTAATACTGTGCATCACAGATGATGGAGAGACCGTATAGCCAGAGAGTTTTTATGCTGTAGTGTTGATTTACTGTAGCGTTCAGCGTGATGCAGCGCAGCAGCTCTTTGATCCCCGGTCTCCCCCTGTGTGTGTGGGTGGTGATGGAGGGCAGCTGTGAGCCACAGGTTTACTTTGGATAATAATATTAATAGCAAACCTTGTTTAGATCCCTCCAGTGAGGAAGTGTGTGACGTGCAGGGTCACAGATGTCACTGATTAAAATTCAGGGCAAACTTGTAAATCACTGGTGACAGATCGATAGTGTTTTGTGCACTGTATCTGTTTGTTTCATCTTCTGTCAGCAAATCTCATGGAAAGACTAAAACTAACAACGAATTGGTCCTGGTAACACATAATGCTTGTGTTACAGTGAACCTGGGCACTGATGTTTACTTTGAGCACTAGTTCTGTAAATACTCACTAGTGCATCAAGTGAATTGCAGTCTACCACCTTAACACCGCACAGGTCTCTTTTCTGGGCCGAGTGTAGCTCCAAGGTGAGAGGGTGGGACACGTGAGGCATTATAACAAAACAAGAGGCAGAGGGGAATGTATCACCATGGAGCTTCTGCATAGGAGAGATCACTTACTGTAGAATGAGAGAGAACTAGCGGTGAGATAGCAGCAGCTCCACAGCCCGGCCCACCCTCCCTGTGACAGTGCAGCGTTACGTGCTGCCTCTCCGCTTTGTCGTCAGAGCAGCCCCAGCCTCCTACTCGCGCACAACTCCTCTCTGCTCTGCACCAGAAAGGAGCATCCTCTTCTCTCCGCCCTCCCTCCCTTTCGTATCCTCTCTCTCTCTCTCTCTCTCTCTGTATCTCTCTCTCTCTCTCTCTCTCTCAGTCGGTGTGTCCTCAGAATGAGGTTAGCAGCACCAGTAGCAGCAGCAGCAGCAGTAGATAGAGACAGCAGAGCTACAGTTACTGCAGCAGCCAGGAGAGGCTGTTCTTCAGCTGTGCACCATCTACCGCTGCATTCACCCCTGCCCTGAGAACGCAACGCTCATCCTTGTACTCTCTCTCTCTCTCTCTCTCTCTCTCCCCCCCTCTCTTTCTCTGTGTCGCTTCCTCCTCCTCCCTCACCTTCTGTCCTCTTTGAATTCATCTCTTGAATTCGACTCTCCCTCTCCCTCTCTCTCCCTCCTTCTCTCTCTCTCTGTAGCAGTGATGGGGAAGACCACCATGTAGAGACAGAGAGGCAGTGGAGGCAACAGCAGAATAGCAGCAATGGGAAGCCACACATGGAGCGGTTCTGGACTGCAGCCGTGGTGAGCCTGAGACCAACAGGACTTGCAACCACCATCATTGCCCTTCTCAGGACCTGACCACTGGGGCTGTCCAACGCTCACCTGGATGCTCCCCACTTGTGTTTCATCGTCCCCTCCTCTCCTTGCTCTCTGCTGCTCTTTCTCCTCTTCTTCTGTTTCTTCTCTTTGATGTTTTTTTTTTTTGGTCTGCTGATATCTGACAGTCTCTCCTGAAACAGAGAAGCTGCTCATCGATTTATCCCCTTGGATTTTTTCCCCTTTTTAATCTCTATATCTGCCTACCTACAAGTGGCATTCTCTTTTTTCCCCTTTTTTTGGGTTGTTGTTGCCTGCTTGATACCTATTTTGGATTTTTTTGGATGAGACTGAGCTCATCTCTCTGTTGTGCAAGCTTTTTTGATTGATCTCTAAGCAATAACAAACACTAATCTAACTGACTTGACTAGCTGACACCATGGGGGACATGTCCAACAGCGATTTTTATGCCAAGAACCAAAGAAACGAGGGCAACCATGCGGCAGGCTTCGGCTGCTCGCTCATGGAGCTGCGCTCGTTGATGGAGCTGCGTGGCACAGAGGCGGTGGTCAAGCTCCAGGAGGACTACGGGGGCGTAGAGGGACTGTGCAAACGACTGAAAACCTCACCCACAGAAGGTGAGTCCCCGTGCTTGTCTGTGTGCATGCGTGGGTGTGTATGTGAATATGTGTGCACCGGTGTGTACTGCATGAAGGACCTCGTCTTGAGGAATGTGCTCTTCTACTGTATATTGAGCCGATCGTAAGATTGATGGCAGGTAGATTTACTGTTGCTCTGGACATGGATCATTGTTTACTCGGCTCACCTGCTTTATTTGATATAAAAACCACTGGTAAAAGCACACACATGCAGAGACCCTGTAAAGCACCTGGAGAAATGCGTAAGCACAGCATCACAACAGCAGACAGGGGAGGGAGTCCCGTTTGAAGGGACTAATGAAAATTCTCCTCAGCCAGCTAGTGTTAGACCTGTTTAGTATGCATAGAAATCTCTCTGGACAGTTTAGCCCCCCTCCCCCACACAAGCCTCCCCCCTCCCTCCCCTCCACCCTCCCTTGTCATTCTCCCATCCTGTCAGCCAATCAGCCGTAGCCTTATTAAGGAGCAGGTCTCTGGGGCAACACGGTAGAGGTTTTGGCCACGTGGGATGTGCTGTGGCGTCTGCAAATACAGACTGGGTATGAGTGGAATGAGAAAGCAAAAAGCCAGACTCCATATGTCTTTCCTATGTATTTATTTTCTGTTTAGTAATTGGAAAACATAGTAAATATTTTCCTTCTGCAGTACAAATACCAATTTTCTACTTGTACTTCTACTAAACTGAACTTCTGCTAAACTAGTGCAAGTGAGTTTGCTTGTATAAAAATACAGTATTTTTCCTTCAGAGACTTTAAGAAGAAATAAATAAAACCATAGTTTGTGGTGATTCAGCTACCACCATCCGAACCTCTTAAATATGCATTTTGTATCACATAACTACTCAAATATTTACTTGCGCATTTATTATTTAAATGCCTCAACTTATACAGTGTCCATGTATTGCATTCAAGTAGGAAGTACAGAGGGCATATAAACATTAGCCTCTTTAGTGGCCACATCTGTGTTGAGCATGTATAACAGTGTTGAAAATCCTCCTCCTCCCCTGACGCCAGGATCAGCGGTCAGTATTCATTTAGTGTCACCTGTGTGACATCAGAGGTAACCTGTAACCCTATAGGCTGATAGTCACAGGATTGTGTTTCCTGGTCTTCTCATCCAATAGCACCACTTCTAGGTAAGCTGGTGGTTAATACACAAGGCACTACCGCAGAAAGAGTTAATGAGATGAGTTCAGAGAATCCTTCCAGTCAAAGAGTTGAATAAAGAGTGAAGTAAGAGCACTGATGAACACTGAGTCAGAGACGGGATGCGGTGTATGCTGCTCATCACCATGCCTGCAGTGTTACAGCAACACTGCAATGAGTTTGAACTAGCAATAAAATTATCATAACAGACATAAAATGATAATTTCATTTTCCCATTCTCATAAGCATTCTGATTAGATACGCAAATGTTACTGTTTATCAGTGGGCTAAACACTAACTCAGGATCATGGCCTGCAGACTTGCAATAAAGCTAAAATTAAAGTAATTAAACTTTTCAAGTAGAATTAGGAATATTGTAATTATTAGCATGCTCTCTATCTAATCTGATTTGTTAAACCTCACATTTCACCAGTCCTGACACTGAAGGGAAAGTACATTATACACTTTATTATCTTAACATAACAAAACCAAAAAATAGTACGTCAGTATTTACTTCCTTTTTGTTATAGGCTGAGTCATAATGATACACTTTATTAAATGTTTGCCAGTGCACTTCTATGCAAACTTAATTCATGGTGACAATGTAAAACTACAGTCCTAGTGGGTAAAATAATAATCATAAAAAGTGTCTTAAAGAAGCAGCTCAAAATGTGTAGATTATTCAAAACACTACAATCTCAAATGTGCATGTGCTATTGATTATTTTCAGATATGTTGAATTTAATGGATTTACATGACGAATGTGTTGGATAAACAAGATGCTTCCACGTCATTTATTTAGTCATTTTCACTATTTAAGAAGTCCCTGTGTTCTGGTTAAAATCCTGCCCAGCATGCCCCCCCTTCTCTCATCCCTGGTTATAATTATTAATCGTTATAATTAATTATTTCATCTCTCGCTGGAACGTTCACTAAGTGGAAACTGAGTAATGTTATCTGGTGCCTCTATTTGCATTAGAGATCCCAGGTGTCTCCATGTTTATGCTGTGTGGTTGCTCCACAGAACATATGTTACCTCAGAAATATGATCATGGTATAATTATCCTTCAAGGTATTCTGTATTGCTTGCTGTCATCATGTGCGGTGTGTGTAACGTGTGTGTGTGTGTATATGTCCCAGGGAGCTGCGTTTGATGGTAAGAGGCCCTGAGCACGGTTGACCTATTAGCCCTGCATGCTATAGCCTATACCAGCTCTTTCACATGATACTAACAGTTCATGAATGGCCGTACTCCATTATGCACCATAAATGCGTAATGGCTCTGTAAGTATAGAAATGCAACCGGTGAAGAGGTCGTGCCCTTGACCACATGCATTTAGATGCACCAGGCCCTATGCTGCTGCAGCATTGCTGCTACAGTACATGAACCTTTACAGTCCAGAAAAAAGGCACAAACTCCAGCAACCACTAATGTTTGAGAGCCTGTTTATTTATTCATCTTAGTAGTTAAATATATGAAAGACGTAGGACTGCTAAATGATCTTTACATACACCACACGTTGTGTACGTTGTAGCTTTTAAGAAAATAACACAACACATGCTGTAACTGTGGTCTGAGGAAACATAGCTCCATCGTTAACACTAAACCTTTCAGGAGCTAAAAGAAGCTTCCTTTCTTTAGGCATCATTATTTTTTATCTCCTAAACCCACAGAGGAGGAAGGTAATTTGCAGATAAAACACATAAACCAGGAGTCCTGTTTTCCAATCGATATTCCGTAGAATACCGTGACACGTAATTATGATGATGATTAAACGCGCTCTGGATTCTCTGGTTCTTACCCTCAAGTTTTCCCTCAAGTATACCGGCACCCAGGATGTAGTTACCTCTTTGTTGCCTTGTAGGTGACTGCGGGGTGAAGGAGCTAGCGTTTCCCCCAAGGCAGCCAGCGGGCGAAGGGCATGAGTCATTCAATGGGCTAGATGGGATGTCAGGCCACAGCTTAGTTTCCGAGAAGGGATGCTGCTCGGGGTATGACCTGTTTCTTGTGAGATAGAGGAAAAGACAGTTGGTGGGTGCTCGCAGTACAACTATTTTCTCAAGAGATCAGTGGAGAGCTGCGGCACATCGGCAGGTCCTCCTGGGCAGGGAGCGGGGAATTGTGAGAGTGCTCAGGGCAGAGCCATTCCTCGAGGGTCGGGAGGATGAAGAGGTGCTCAGGGCACTGATAGTCTTTGATGTTGTGGGATAGGGAGGGTATGAGGGTACTTACCCAGACCTTGCGGGAGAGGAGAAATAAATATAGATTCATGTGGAAACCACATTATATACAAGGAGTCTGTCCACGCCACAGAACTACAGAGGTGAGAATTTCAGGCAGCTTGGATGGAATAACATTTTAGAGGAAATGCAGCAGTGAGTGGTGTTAAAATTTGCATTTGCATCAGATTATTATTATTTTTTGTCTTGGGGGAATATCAGTTGTGGGAATTTTAACTGTATACAGTTGAACCCCAACCATCACCCCTAAAAGACAGGTCCACTGTCTGCAGAGCTGTATGTCTCTATGACTTGACACACCGAAGTAATGGGATGAAGTGTTATCTCATGCATGCCGAGGGGAGATACTGCTAAATACTAATTAATACAGCAGAAACAGGAATTGAATCCAAGAGTGAAATTCAGTAGTTTTTTTCTTTTTAATAACTTATATTATACCCAGCCTGGGAATAAGCCATTTTATTTCCAACCAAGCAAGTTCCTTCAATTTCATATCCTCGCCCTCACCTCTTCTCCCTCTAATATATTTTATTTGCCCTCTACAATATCACCACGCCTCATTTCAGTCTCCTTACTACCACCTCCTCACCTCCACCCACACATCTCTCCCAACCTTAGGAGACACCCACAGGTTTTGATGAAGACCAGATGTGTACCAATATCATAACCACACCAAAACCATATGTAAAATTTAATGATCTCTAACCTAATATAAAGATTTATATCTTACATCTAATCTAAAGATATTAACACCTTCACCTCAAGCCTCAATCTCTTCTACATCATAGAGTTATGAAGATGGAAATGTTATTACAGGCAACCAGGACTTTGTAAGTAAAAATTCATTTTCTGGAGCATGGATGGGGAGGTGACTGGCCTCTCCTCCATAGCAGAGGTAGCTGAGACCAGTGGGTAGTGGAGTATTTAGAGGAGTTTGCCACATTAAACGAGTATTGAGAAAATATGATTTCTCAGAAAAGTTGAGATAATTGAAACTAAAGTCCATGTTAAGAGTTAAAGTGGATGAGTTTCCAGCCTCTATGCTAAGCTAACTGGCTGCTGACTCCAGCCATGTATTTACTACACCTTCTCATTCAACTATTGGCAAGAAAGCAAATACCTGAATTTGTTGTTTCACTATTCCTTTAAAAACAAAAACTTTAAAATGGAAAATAGTTTAGGTGCCGTCTTCAATCTTCTCACTTCCTACCTTCCTTTCTCCCTCATGTCCCCTCCAGACCTCCTCCTCATCAACCCTTCCACCTGCCCTTCCTCTCTCTTTCTTTCTCCCTCCCATTATTCTCTCTCACCACACCTTAACTCTCCTCCTTTCCTTCTCTCTCCTCTGCTCCCATTTCTATTTCGGTGTGCTGGTCGGTCGCTGGTATCCCAGTGGGCCTGTGTGCAGCGTAGCCTAAATAGACCTGCTCTACATCCATAACCTTCATCATCTCTCTCCTGCTCTCACTTCTTCAACTTGGAGTTAGTAACAATGTAAACCTGCTGGAAAAGTAGCACGCCGTCCTAAAGCTCTGTATATAAAAACTTGTGTTTGCACTTCAGTTATTGGTTTTTAGTTTGATATTAATTAATTTTTCTTTTCAACAAAGCCACAGAGTGTTGAGCTGCTTCACTTTTAGTAACACGGAGCATTGTAGGTTTTGACAAGCAGAAAAATTGGCGTGCAGAAATGCAGGTGTGTATCAGTTGATTGAGGATGGTTGTGTTTATAGCAGATCCCCGATGGGAATCCTCGTGCATTGCTCGTTGTGGCGGTAATGACAGTGGTGGATGGTGGCCAGATGATACATCATACATTGTGCCTGTGTTTCTCATGGGAGGAAGGTTGTTACTGGTTCTTGTGTAAACAGTCCACTCATTGTGGCGAACACTTGACTTGTTCATCAGAATGTGATTCAATACCACACACACTCACACACACATGCCGATCTGTAATCAGTGATTGTGCGTTTGCATCCATTTTTCTTTAGTGACATTGCCTTGATATCAAGGACACAGATGTAATAATGTGTGCGGTTATCAGAGAACAGACAGAGATAAAACAGAAAAGAAACGGGAGGTGTAGCAGAGGAGAGAAGATGAAATAAAGGAGAGTAATGAAAGAGACCTCCTCATTTTTCTACTGTACTTATCTCTCCTTTTCCTCTCTCCTCCTCCTGTTTCCTCCTGCAGGTACAGTTGTCCATCATACGTAGCCCTGTAGTTTCCCTCTGTAATATAAAGACAGTGCTGTGCTACTATTACTCGTTTTATTCCTCCTACATATTGCTATCTTCTGTTCCCGTGACGAGGCCTTTATGACTTCTATACATAACTCAGGAAACTGTTCTCCCCACTCATCTGTCATCCGCCTCCTCTCACCTCCTCTCTATCCTCTCCTTCTCCCTCTTTCCTCTCTGTGACTGCAGAGTTTTGGTTGCAACACTCTGCAGTCGGCAGTTTCGTCTCCTCGCTTTTCTCATTTTCCTTCATTCACACCCATCCTCTCTCTCCCCTCCCCACCCCTCACCCCCTTTTTTCCTTCTAATCTTTTTTTATCCCTCCCTTGAAATAAAGTCCACAGTTCAGTCTGTGTGCCTCTACATTTCATCACATTCTCCTCTTCTATTCTTAACCCTTCTCCTCCTCTCCTCTCCTCTCGTCCACTTGTCCCTCATCCCACCTCTCCTCCTTGCTGTCTTTCTTTTCCGCCCTCCCTCCATCCCTCCCTTCCCTGATGATCATACTAATCGCGTCCTCCAGTCGCAGCACCACGAGCGCGTTCCCCTCTGACGCAGTCTATTTAATCTCTGTCCCACAAGGGATCTCTCACATGGAGCCGCCGTCTCTTTAATAAGGACAATTTCTCCTGCGCTGCAACTCCTCTCCTCCTCCTCCTCCATTCCTTGTCTCTCCTCCCTGCCCTCCCTTCTCCTCCCCCTCCCCTAGTGACTCTGTAAAAGAGGTAGAAAAAGAGAGAGAGAGGATGAAATAGGAGGCAGTGAAGAAGGGAGAGAGAGATGGCTCTCAGAGGACAGATTATAAATGATACACAGCCATTTTGCTCTGTGAGGGAGCAAAACCACATCGTGGGCAGACACACACACACACACAAATACACACCACTACTCACACAGGTGTTCCTCTGCAAGTGTAGTAGCAGTGACCTTGACGCAGGCAGAGGCAGTATTGTGGCACGGTGGTCAGTCACTCTGCATTAGCACTCTATATGCAATATTAAGAAGATTTACAAGGGAAAGGAATGTGCTACAGTCTGAAGGAGCGGTTCAGTTAATACTGCTGTGTCTCAAAAAAGCCAGATTTTATTCTTTGTAGATCAATAATAAGTACTAATAAAATGAAAAGGACTTACATTTAGGGTTTCCACGACGCACACTCAAATGAAAAGAAGAATTTCTAATTCATACACACACTCTGTGAAAGGACATTTTATCTTTGCAGCTTTCTACAGGTTTAAACTACAGCAAAGATGACAAAGCATCTGATCTTGTGTTAATGTGTTTTCACCTTGTTTTTTGAAGGTATTCAGTAAAAATGTTACTTACAGTAGATACTGGTTAAAAAGCTTTTCAGATTTCATCTTTTATTAATCATGAAGGACCCATCCGCCAGACTGTCATCCTGAAAACTGCCCAAAGACATCAGGACAAATCATCTTTTCAAGGGCAATTTACTGTAATATACAGAATCTGGGAGCTTGATAGCTTACTGTAAACCGAAAAGCCCTCCACCCTTCATCAATGACTTGCCAACAATTTATTATCGTAACTGCAGATTCGATGCCTTGACATAAAACAGGAGGCTTTGAAAGCTTTTCCAATCTGGCAACATAAACGATGATTTTGGTCGTGCAATTTCCTGCTCATCCATTAAGCATTAATAAAAAATATTGATCATCAATATCGCTGTTAGTAGCAGCCTATAAAACCTCTGTACGCCTTATGGCAAAGTACAGTATGCCCCGTTGCAAAGTGGTGCCAATTTTTTAATGCCGCATAATGCAAAAAGATGAGCGGGTTTAGGGAAAAAATAATAATGACTTGTGATCATTTCCACTGGGACGTGTTGTGAAGTGCCATCACTTCTCAAATGCTTAGGCTTTCATATCAGGGTTTGATTACTGTCTCTGGAGGAGTACACTGTGGGCCCGATTCCCAGACTGAGATTAAACAAGGTCTTTGACTAAAATAAAATTTATATTAGTTAGATGTCCAATGAAATTCATCCTTAGTCTCGAACCAAGCCTAATCATTGTTCAAGGAACTGACCTTGAATGTGCAAATTATCAGGAAACTCTGCCTCTTTTCATCAATAGTCAGCCCGTCAGCTGAAAAGCCAGTAGACCCTGTTCGTTTCCCTCATCACAGATATACTGGTTACGATGGAAGGATGAACTAGAGAAGGATTTTTACGTGTGAAACAGTTTGTGTCGGAAAAAGGCTGCAGTTATATCAGGAGGATGTGAAAACACTGGTGAAAACAAACAGTGAAAACTTTCTCCTATTACATCTCTGCTTATCAGAGGGATTGTCACACAGACATATATATGGACACACACACACACACACGTGCGCGAGCGCGCAGATGCTGGACATGGCCGGCAGTGAAGTCAGCCGTCCCAAGAGATGCCTGACTGAATTAAGAGGACAGATGCCAAAAACCAGACTCTGCTGGCCTGTTCCCATGGAGCCTGGTGCTGACTCACAACAGTATACAGTACAACTGCCTGTGTGAGTGTATGCTATATTATACAGATTGGTATACAGTAGACATGACTAAGAATGTAAAAAAGACTTGGTAGATTCCAGATAGGACAACACATTTCCTTGAGAAACTACGTATTGTGGTCATAGACGAGAGGGTTTTTCTGGATGGGTTTCAAATAACTGATGGTGCAATGCCAGGGTAGTTTTTGTGTGAGTCCCTCTTCTTGTTTTTTTAGAATTTAAACTATACACTCCTGATTGATGGTGTTTGTTGTGACAGGTGAGAGGGGGGTAGAGTTTTGCTCAAGGGCACTTGAAGGAAAGGACAGGTAGTCGTTGAACTCCTGGCCCCCTCCAACTTTCAGAAAGTGTCACCAGCTGACGTCTCCAAGTGCCTCTCTGTCCCAGGTTGCTGTCACACACTTCTCATCCTCCCAAATGTCCTGAATCTGAACTGGCTGCTGGAGGCCAGCAGTGTGGATAGCGAGCTGACAGGCATGGCGATGCTTTTAGCTGGATATGCAGAGTCCCGGGCTATAACCGGCTTGTTTCCCTCCATGTCAGCTCTTTTCCTGAGTTGACCTCTCTCCTCTCTCTTCTCCTGCTGTGGGGCAGAACGAGGGTGGTACCGCTGCTGCCAACACAGACAGACAGCATTTCCATCTCAAGGGCACACAAACAGATACAGTCTTGGACCAGATCCAGCTCTGCCTTGCTCAAGGGCACAGAGAGCGGCAATCTTTCAAATTTGAGTTTAGAGAATAATCCATAACATCCGAGCAGCAGCAGAAAGGAGGAACAGAAACGTGGATACTGTCTTGCGCTGACTTTAGAATTTTAGCTTTAAGTTTATCCTTCCGTGCCTTGCCCATTGGCATAAGGGAAGCAGAAACTAAGCCTGTTTAGTCTTGCTCAGGGGAATAGGGATACTGCTACAGAGATAGTCACACTTACCCAAGGGCACAGATCAAAGCGCCAAAATCAGACACTGCCTAATATGCAAACACATCATTTCAGCTCCTACAGTGCACTAATCTGCCCCTTCTCTTGTGACAGAGTTACTCAGCGATTGCAGTTTTATCCAGTATACAGTAGAAATACAGTACAGCAGGTTAGGCTAAGCAGAGGTTAAAGAAGTATTCAGATCCTTCATAAACCCTCCAATTCTGAACGCAAGCAGATATTTTCAATATGACTGTTTTTTCCTCTTTGTTGTGCTAATTAAATATGCAATCTGTTGAATTATTGCCGTTATTGCAATCATTAAGTACTGAAACAATTAAAAGATTAGGAAATGGACAAAAAATTAATCGTCAATAATTTTGTTGATTAAAGAATTATTCAAGTCGTTTATCAAAGGAAACTTCTAAAGTATTTGTTGGTTCCAGCTCAAATGTGATTTGACTTGATCAAATTTGCTGCTTTTCTCTGTCATCGGAAATTTCAGTTTTGAACCCTTGGCCTGACAAAGAAAGACAAAACAAAACAAAAAACATCACCTGGAGCTCTGGTAACTTGTGATGGGCATTTTTCTCTTTTGAAAAATAAATAAATAAAGATACACAACAATTGCAGCCTTTTTCTGTTGATACATTCTGTCTTCTAGTCTAAAACAAATATTCCTCTGTCACAGTCGGTGCTGCTGTTGTAGTGTTTCTTTACGGTACATAAAATTTAACCTTGCCAACTTGACCTGCCTTAAATTAGTGGAATATGGAAAAATCTATTGTGTTGAACACAGAGTGTAAGTATATGTGTTTCATGTCAGGGATATTAAAGAAGATGCAGCCATCCATTTGTGCATCCAGATGGAACGTTTTGGATGGGATTTCATGGGCTCAGTCACATCACAGTTCAATCAAAATGTTACTGTGAAGCACAGACAGAGATCAATACTCTGTCAACTCTGCACTGTAATTTCCACACAGTGTAAACTCTCATTACCAGAGTGTGTTGAATTATTTAAAAAATATTATATGCTCTAATCTGTTAAAAGTATCTCTTGATATTTATGTTAAAATATGTTCATGAATTATTATTATAATTATCAGGATATATTTAATTCAGTTGGCATTTGTGTGTTTGTGTCCTGCAGCTCCGAGCAGTCAGATAATAAGGGGCACATTAGAGTATGTAGATTTCCCTTACCTGTCATGACTATTTCATGACTCTCTCTGGTAGTTTGAATTTTAATAGCTGTCCCTATTGTGTCCGGAGCTTATCTGAGCCCCTGGGCGAAACCAGAGACTGACACCCAGATGGGAGACAGCAGATAGACCACTGTCACTCTCCCTTTCAGCCTCTTGGCCCTGGACGCTCTCCCTTTTCACTCCCAACGGGGGGAAGGGTTGCTGATTTGTGTGTGTGTGCAAGCATTGTGTTTGTGTGTAATTGGAAATGTTGGAAGTGTGTGTGTGGGCACGAGGGTTGGCTTAAACCTCAGAGCCAGAATTACAGAGTCAGGAAAATTTTAAGTAGCATTCTTCAAATCTTGATTTTCCAGTGTAATACAACAGAGAACCTTTACCGTCTTCTTAGTAAACTGGGAATTATTTAAAACAAATGATTCAGAAGCTTTCATGCTATTAAACCGCACATATTTGTGTAGTCGCACATGCAACTGCTCGATGTAACTGCACTGACAACATGGTCGCACATGAGAGGAGTCATAACAGGTGTGTTTCTTTCAGGCAGATGAAAAAAGGAGGGGTGGGGTTGTTAAAGCTAAAGCCACAGTGTCCATAAGGTAGATAAGAATCCATAGATGGATATGAGGAGATACAGGGATTGACTGAAGTCATGTTTACTTGACAATTAGCTGAATAACATGGATGGATAGATGAATGAAAGTCAAAC
This sequence comes from Lates japonicus, assembly GCA_033238685.1. Classification (NCBI taxonomy): domain Eukaryota; kingdom Metazoa; phylum Chordata; class Actinopteri; family Centropomidae; genus Lates; species Lates japonicus. Next base: position 2,460,203 of record BRZM01000067.1, read on the forward strand.
TAATGATGGATGGAAGGATGGAGGAATGCATGGGCAGATTGATTGATTGAATGGTTGAACAGTCTGGAATTACAGGCTGAAGTTTCTGACCCCATTACACTTTGCCCTTATCACTAAGCAGTTGTGTATAAACACACTCACACACCTCACTATTTCTTTCTTTTCCACTTCACCACACACACACACACACACACACACAGAGGCTAAAACAGATGTCTCATTAATGTTGTGTCTACATCTAGGCAGTCGGGCCAGCTAATATTACAGTGTTTGAGGCTCAGATGGTGTCGTTACCAAAATGACTAATAAACGGTGAGATCATATTTTTTTCCTATTGTTTTCACTTTGACCACCTCGTAGTAGGTTGAATAAACACAACATCCACACATGCATGCAGGTACACCAGGTGAAGATGAGAATCATAATATTTGTTCTCTCAAATATTTTGAGAAACACTATTTTTCTCAAGGTGAAATTCCATAATCAGGCAGTTTTTTCCTTATCTCACACATTAGACGATGACACTGGGATGTTCTGCTCCCCACAGACTCCGCCATTTGTCAGACAGTATAAGGAGAAATTAGAGTACTTGGTTTGATAGTGGATCCTCCCACCAATGCAAACACAGCGTGGAGTCACACTACAGAGATCCAGATCACACAGAGGCGTAATTTTAATACGATTAATCGTGTACCCAATGCACACACCTGTATATTTCCTTCATGTAGATCACACGCACTCGGACAAGCACAGACCCACAGATTCGTCGCTATATAAACTGAATTTCACCCATGCACAACAGAATTTTTACACAATAATAACTGTTTTACGAATTGAAAGGACCAGAAAATCAGCTTCTGTCCTCATGAGTCAACAGCTTGTTTTGCTTTTCCTCGTGCTGCTCTTTGACAAGCATTTGCCATGCCCAAAAGATTTCTGTAAGAGGTAAACAAACCTTTGGGGTATCTTCTCCAAATTCTGTGAGGAGTATATACCAACCATGTTACTGGTTTTTTGTTGTTGTTGTTTTGTAAATAGAGCTCGTTTTTCTTTGCATAATATATAATCAGCTTTTCTTTCATAAATATTTAAACAAAAAAAAGCAAAGGTATCATAGAAACAAAAATTTCAGGTACTTTTGGGGTCGAGCATTAATAGCTTTAAAATGAATGAGGCACATTATTCAGTCTTTGACCTGAAGGTTTTGTCTGCTCATTCAGTTGTCACTATACGAGTCTCTCCCTAAAAATTTGTGCTGATATTTGCAGAATAGATCATATGCAATTATCAGTTATCCTGTGGAGGAGGGTGTGTGCATGTATGTTTGTGTGTGTGTATATATATATATATATATATATGTGTGTGTGTGTGTGAGAGAGAGAGAGGTGTGAGCTGTGTTCTCTCACTCCACTCTGTCATCTCTCGCATGAGTCAGACTCATAGAGCACAGTGCCTGACAGCAAAACTCACCCACTTGTGCCAGCTGCCCCACAGACCTGCCACACACACACATATACACACACACAAACACACACACTCACTGCCGACTTCTTGTTAATAAATTGTATTATTTTATTTCGCATTTCCAACATACATTTAATTTGGGTTATAGTAATCATAAAAACTGCTCCGCTCGGGTCTTTTATAGAAGACGAAATTATGTTGCAGTCATGTTCAGATGCGGTGGCTTTCTGTCTTAATAATGGAAAGACCTAAAACTCTGGGGTGCTGTTTTTTTTTTTTTTGGTGGTCAGCAGTGTCAAAATCAAACATAATTCAGCTCTGTGAATGTGCACCACCTTTCTGAAGTTAGTCTTAAAGCAACAGTGCCACACTCAGGAAGTACACTGAAACTGCTCTCCTGGCTTTGGTCCATGCAACAAAATTCACCCACAATCGCCTCTAAACCCTCTCTAATTACACACTATGTCTCAAAGAAAATACAATTTGCTGTGATTGGTGTGCTGGATAATTTGCTACGGCCCCGCCTCCATTACTGTAACGGATTAAACAAACGAGATATAACGCCTTAATTACTGATGAATTAGTGTCATGCTAAGCTGTTAACATGCACATGCTCGTACAGGCGTGAGTGTTTTCTAAAGAGAGAAAGTAAAGAGTGTGTTTCCCAAATGTCAAACTGTTCCTTTAAGTATTTTTCCTGTAAAGCAGTAATTATTAGAGTTTGTTTTCCTGTGATTAGACCCGATCCGCACGAGCAGAAACAAACACACCATAATAGGTTGTAGGTGGTGTCATAAGAGCAACAGACACACACATACACATACACTCATGATGGGAAGATATGGTGCTAGAAATTGTTTGCGTCACTTTCCAGTCCATTACCTTCTGGGATGGGGCTGTCTGCTAGGGAATTGTCGATAGATCCATGTGTGGTTAGGGATTTTAGTTCAGGACCTCGGTGATCACACATGAAATGAGAGAATGTATTTTCAGCTGTTTGTTTATATACAGTACGGCGTGCTCACTATTAATGCCCGGCCTCGTGAGAATGGACTGCTTAGTGGTCTGACATTGAAGTGTAAGATGGTATGTGTGTTGCCACAATCAAGACATGTCACATCATCCCGCTCGCAGACGGAGCTTCGCTTCCTGTTGCAAAGGTTTCTCTTTGACAGGGCGTGGAGCGATTGAAATCTACAGTACGCAAAAGCCATATATTGTGAGCTGAGCAATGACACTACCAGACAAACTGAAAAGAGAGGACTGAAAACCGAACAGTTCTGTGACCTCCTGAACAGGGAGAAAAAGAGGATGGGCCTTTTCCTGCTGTTTTAAATGCCTCACCAACATCAGTCTCCTGATGTTTCCTCAAACATCCAGTCTTGCTATGTTTAAATGAGAACACAGAGCTTCCTGTCTATAATTGGGTTCACTTACTGCAGGGACTTATGGTGTTGCTGGTGTGCCTCACATCAACATTTAGCTGAATTAAGCAGAACTTCCACTTTGTCCTCAGTTAAAAGACGTCAGCATGTAGACAGAAATATCATGTCTTTAATCTGAAATTCTCAACGAGTGATAAAGATTCAGGTTGTTATGTTATCCAGCTTGCTTTAAATACATTTCACAAGATTGCATTCTGAAGTTTGTTTTTTACCCGACTTATCTCTCTCTCTCTCAGGTGGGGATTTAACTTTATAATTTTTTTGTAATGTTCTCAGTAAATAAATTGCTTATTATGCTCGCGTCCTAGTGTGTGTGCACATTATGAATGTGTTAAATGTGCGTATGAAAGGTACCGGGAAGGTTAATGAAGTGTTGAGTAGAGAAATAACCTTGAGCTCCCAGTGCCCATGCATCAGCCCTGCGAGCCGTGAAACAGGAAATGAAGACAGAGACCATAACGAGGTGCTGAGTCAGCAACATCACTCAGTGCTCCCAGCATTATCACAGTAATAGAATTCAGTTACCCTGCCAAACAGACAAGTCATCATTTTAAAGGGGTTTAAAACGCTCTTATGGAGGTACCAGAAGTGCCAGATTAGTTAATCAAATTATTTCTGTATTAATTCATAATTATTGATTAATTGGAGCTTTATCAATTAAGAACAGAGCTGTTCCCCACATACTATGCCTGGTTCCTGTGTGTCTTTCTGCTCTCTGCATCACCAAGTCCAAATAAAGCAGAGAAATACCAAAGGAGTCATTATGCTAATAACTGCGTCCATCTGCAGATACATAATCAAGCTTCCCTTTAACTCAAGGCAAAAAAAACATGCCAATATGCAAGTCTCCCTCATATTTGAAAGATATGAATACATATGAATCTAAATCAGCACATAAACTCCTGCGGATATGAATAGATGTGAATAGCAGAGCGATTTACAAAGATATGAACGCACGCCATCAAAATATTCAGAAAAACAGCAAATGGATGTATGTGTGTGTTACAGAGGAGAGATGGACCATGAGCTCAACGAATATGTAATGTCATTGTTGGAATAACTTTCATTTTATATTTATGTACATTTTTTCAACCTATAACTAAATTTGAGAGTAAAACAGAGATAATACAGGATAATATATCAACCATTTATCGAAGAACATTTACGGCATTGATCCTGAAAAACTACACAATAAATGAGAGTAAAACTACAATTCAACAATTATAATAGAACAAAAAAATAACTAAATAAAAAGGTGTCTCTAAAACATTTATATACATTTTCTTATGTTGATTTTATACTGATTTTGGCTCATCACATCTGTTTCTGATGGTTCAGAGAAAAACAAGAAGACAGCAAGAGAACTTGGATCAACCAGAGCCCCACACACCATCCACACCTCTCACTGCTAGTTTACGGTTTTGTCTATTAATAGGTCAAAAAAAAAAAAAAAAAACGTCAGTGGTCCAGAGATAGAAGGCGGTGGGATGACTTGATTCTCATTTACATATGAAACAGCTTGGCTGCAGTTGAAAGAGTAGGCTCTTAATTGTGTCTGTATCAAACACACAACATACAACAACAACAAAATAAAAAATACAGTCGACACTGAAACCAACATGGTTTGGCAAACTACCCAAACCAGTTAGTTTTAATCGCGTTTGAAGCTTATAGACATTTCCTTTACACCCAGTCATAAAGTTTTTCAATCAGCTGCTAATTTTATATTATCCTGTGCTCTGTCTGGCTGTGGGCGTTTTGTTGGGCTTCAGCACCACGGACAGCTGCAGGTTTGGTTCATGACTGTGACAGAGAGAAAGAGACAAGAACACATTTGTGTTTACATACGGAGAGTCAGAACCATGGACAGCTACTGTACTCACTGTATGTATCACTGTGAATGTGCTGCAGTGACCAAGCAGCACCGGCTGACCTCAGACACTTACACTGTTTTAATTTGTATTTTATTATTATTTAACTACATATTATAAGAGCTATAATTCACTATAAAATGGCTTCACTTGATACACCCATGCCATGCTCAGGATTAAACAAATAAATACATATAAATGAATCCTATTCAGTACATTAAATTATATAAATAATAAAACTTATTTTTTTATTCAAACATCTCTTTTTCACTCTTTTTGTGCTAAAACCCACATGTCCACTGGTGCTGGTCTGACAGATCAAGGAGATTTTTTTGTCACTGCATTCAGTGTAGCATATATACACATATTGATATATTAGTAGTGCACCAGTAAGTCCAAATTGCCTCTTAGAGTCTAGTTGTTGGTTAAATTAGACCCTGAATATGTAATGTCTATAATATGGGGTCTGCACCAGTTCCCTTGTGAGCTGCAAGTGTTTTATAGTCCAAAGCAAATCGGCCCACCGGGGGCTTTTGAAGTCAGCTATCCAGGAGTGTGGAGCAGCACAATCGCTCCCAGAGTATTACAAGAAGAAGCACGAGGAGGACTGGGAATAGGCCTTGTTTCATTCTCAAATATAATCCAGTCTGTTAGTGTGCAGCCACTGGACAGCAGGGCCTTCATTTGAAGTGAAGCTAATTAATCACACGTGGTACATATGCAGATATATATATATATATATATATATATATATATACAAATCTAGTCACAGCTGTCTCTGTCCAAAGCTTTTCAGTCCCCAGTGTGAGTGTGAGCTTTGATTACATAGCTGTGTATCTTTCATTATGAAGTGTTAATACTCTACACAGCTAATAAACATGTATACCTGGGTATGAAATGCAAATGACATCTTTATAATTTTCCTCCTTTCCTTGGTGTCGCCGTCACCAAACTGCAGGCTGTGGCGCGGCGGCAGGCGGGGTAGAGGACGAGGGCGAGGCGGACGCCGGCTGGATCGAGGGCGCGGCCATCCTGTTGTCTGTGGTGTGCGTGGTGCTGGTCACAGCCTTCAACGACTGGTCGAAGGAGAAGCAGTTCCGTGGGCTGCAGAGCCGCATCGAGCAGGAGCAGAAGTTCCAGGTGGTCCGCGGTAGCCAGGTCATACAGCTGCCCGTGGCTGACATAGTGGTGGGGGATATCGCACAGATCAAATACGGTAGGTGTGAGGAGATGGTGGATTTTACTCACAAACCACAAACTCAAGTCCTGAGATCTGTACATTGTTCTGTGTAAAGTTATTTTCATGGTTCAGTGGCTGAAAATGGACTCACACCTCATTTCCCGGAGGGGATTGAAGTTATGAAGTCCACCTTAAGAAATTAAATATATGAAAGTTACAGCTGAGCGATTAATTAGCTGCAGACAGACAATGAGCAGCATGCACACATCCTCTCCATAATACCATCACGTAACAGAAACATACTGCAGTGGTCACAGTCACGTTGATGAATCTTTTCTATCGTGTCCAGAAATGTAAATAAATCCACTGCAGGTAGAAACTCTGCCTCCTCTGTTGTTGCAGGTGATCTGCTTCCTGCTGATGGAGTGTTGATCCAGGGCAACGACCTGAAGATTGATGAGTCATCACTGACCGGAGAGTCCGACCACGTCAGGAAGTCTGCGGACAAGGACCCCATGCTGTTGTCTGGTATGATGCCAGCTGAATGCGCTCTCTGAAGATGGATGGGCGTATGCTGTATATCACAGTCATGTTGTTGTGTAAAGGACTCGACTTTGAGACGGAGGACTTCTCTTCTATTCCAGTGTTCATTTTCTCAGTTAACTTCATCTTTACAAAATAAAAAGCCCTTTGGAATTAATTCATTAATCTCTTAAGTAAGCCCACAATAACATTTTTTACCCAGTGGGCTGCTGCAAACGTGTCATCCCACATCAGAACTGAGCATGAGTAAATAAAGTTGGATTTTTTTTTATAGCTACTAGCCTAATGTCACAACCTTTTATTTCCATTCACTGCCTTCAAATGAATTATAGAAATACAAAGTTCTGTCTTTTTAGAATCCAAATAATCATGACTTTTTCTAATTACTTAAGTTGACAGTCAACTTGAGAGCCTTAGAGAAATGTCTCCAGTTGTTCTAATATTGAGGATTGCCTGACATTACTTGTTAGTCTTAGGTTTGGCTCCTTCTGCAGAATCTGTTGTGAATAAAATCAGATTAACTCACAGTCCTGGCATTACCTCAGACAGAAGACAAAAGGTCGTTAATTGTAATCTAAATATCAGTGCAGGAGACACTGGCGACTGCCTGGAAGTGACTGTTTTTTAATTTAGTTCTCCTCTTTATTTGCTGCAGCAGACACCGCAGTTTGCAGCTGTATGATTCTTAGAAAATGAAGACTATCACCGTTAACAGAAACGTGGGTTAATCTGTTCTCACATCTTGGTATTTTTTCCCGTGGATAATTAGCTGTGTGCCTTTTTGCTGCCTCCTTTAATTAGCCTCTTATTCACGCACATCGACTTACTCTGGCAAAGGTTAATCATTTTCTATGTGTGTACTTATTCGCATACACAAAAGTGTAGTACAGCCCGCAAGTATTTACACACTGACACAATTTATTTTATTTTTTTACTGATTTTGGCTCCCAAACCTCAGCACATTGGATTTAAAATAAAACACTGAATGAGGTTAAGGTGCTGATGTTTGGCTTTAATAATGTTTGAGGTACTTTCACTATAAGCTGAAGTGTTGTAGCCCTTTTCATACAGACTGTAGTCTCCTTGTTTTAGGTCAGTGCAGCAGGACGGTGATCCTTAAGGTCCAGAGGTGTTGTTGTAGTACTATGAAGCTGGAACCCACTGGAATCCAGAGAAATGATCAATCACCCTTTGGTCTAATTTCCTCATAATAATGGTAACAGGATGTTTTTAGGAGCGAAGAGTCAGTTCAGTTAATTAAACTCAGTATTATTTCTGTGATGTAACTGTAGGGCAAACAGGTTTTATACGTTGCCGTTCTGCTCTGTCAGAGTCTCTGGAGGTGGAAGTGTCAGAGCAGGATGGAGACCATTGCTGACGTCAACGTTCATTAACACAAATGCACACAGAATGCCGCTCTTTAAGCAAACAGGGGAACAATTACCGATTTATCCAACTCTCTCCTGCTCGTTCTCCAGGGACTCATGTGATGGAGGGGTCAGGGCGCATGGTGGTGACTGCCGTCGGTGTCAACTCTCAGACCGGAATCATCTTCACCCTGCTGGGGGCCGGCACAGAAGAAGAAGAGAAGAAAGAAAAGAAAGGTAAGATCATTAGATCATTCATTTTAGCGTTTTATAAACATGTCCGTTAAGAGTTGCAGAGCTGCAGTTGCTTCAGGAGAACTGAGGTAATTTGTTTTTTTGTCAGTGTTGCCCAGCAACGTACCCTTGAAAAAGCTTTTTGTTATTTCATTACCTTATGTGCTGAAAGTGTAACTGTGTGCACTCACTGCATAATGTTAGTGTGTTTTTAAACTGTCCTTGTTATCAGAAGGGTTGTAAACAATAAACTCAAGTGAACAAATGTCCACCTGTTTAACTCACACGAACTGTATGAACTTGTTGTAGGTATTTGTAGTACAGTAGCTGACAATAAGCCTCTGTGCACAATCATCTTTGCTCATTGTGTATAAATACTGTATGAAATGAGTGTTGGTGGTACAGTTGTGAGCTGCACTATCCAGGTTCTGTGGGATCAGGTGCATTATTGTCCTTACTCTCTTATCGTTCCAAATTCGCCTCAAAGGAGGGGCAGTGGAAGACGGACACCAGAACACAGGTAGAGTATCACCTTTCTCTGACCCCTGGGAGTGATACTTGATCCTTTTGACCTTTAACCCCCTGATGATTCCCCAGTAAACCACCGTTACCCTTCACTCTCTCTCTGTAGCCGAGCACCTTTGCCCCCAGTTTAACTCCTCACTTAAAAAGAGAAGCCTCATCACCACAACACTGCATCTTTTTAAGTGCTGACAGATGACACATTTCACGATGCATAATCCCCCCTCCCCCCATAACAGGGACTGCACTCATCAAACTAACTAGCATTCAATATCAGTCCTGTTTCATAGACGTGTTGAATGCCATGAATAGAGAAAGGCTGTCAGACTCATCTTATTGCTGTACTACAGAACAATCACATGAGAGCGACAGCCTTGAAAGGTGCACAGAACATGTACCAGCAGCACAGAGTAAAGTAGAAAGTATGAGCTTTTGTATCGCTATTTTTACATCTTACATATGAACATTTTCATCAGGACATATTTGTTTCCTGTGCCTCTTTGGACAGCTGTGTAGGTAGCACTGTATGATCTGTCTCAGAAATGTCACATTATACGAGGTAACAGTAAACGCGTCATCCTCTGTGCGTGATACTTTCTTCTCCCGATTTGAACCTGTTTGGACTTGTACTGTAATTACAGTGCTTCATCAGTATGATTGTGATCTGGCTGTAGCACAGTGGTAAGATGTGTTATTGTCCCAGGTTTCTAATCAACCATCAACTGTACAGTGTAACATGTAATCTGGGCCCAGAGAAGCTGTCACTGTACACTGAGACGCTGTTTATGTTAACACATCTGTGATCATCCTCAACACTTGATTTAAAGTTACAGATTTTATCTAAATTTGTATTTTCAGAGTTTCACCGATCCAAAGTATATGGCTGGTTTACAAGTGCATTGTAAACAAATTAATTTAAAGTGAGACCACGCAGATATAACTAACTAAAGTTAGGGTTACCTTGAGGCAGCTGAGACTTTTCCAAAAGGTAACATCAGCCAAATGTGTTATTATTCAGATTTTATATGTTGATAAAACACTGCTCACGATGCAAACTCAAAAAGAAATTGCACCAAAATCACTGTTGCGCTGTTCCATGAAAGACAGCAGTTGCTTTTCAGCGAGATAATAAATGAATTATAGTCAGCATGTTTCTGTTTTTGAGAATTTTTGATGAATTTCCAGGATGCATTAATTCCGGTTTATGTAACTGCTGCCAAAAGACAATCCTGCGAGGTCCATTCCAGGTTTTGAACCAGGGCGAGAAATTGGACTTTTTCTGAAAAAATTCATTAGCTCCCTTCACTTAACTGTTTGGCACATGTGTATTTCCCTGGCTAATATGTTTGCCCTTTTACATTTTGTTTATTTTTATATTGGAGAGTTTAATTTCAAATTGGTTGTGCAACACCTTTTAGCTTATTTGTTTCAGATTTTCTGCTCAAATTATGATTTTGTGATGCTAAAAGCTATTAACATGAATAACATGGTTTAAATGAACAAAAAAATTAAGATAAAACTCACAATATATGCAATCAAGACATAATGTAACAGAGGTGCACTAATCAATACAATCACTACTGATTTCTATACATACACATACAGGATTATATACATTAGATACAACATAGTGAAACAAAGGTATCTTGTTAAATCATCTTACACTAGGTTTTTCTTTTTGTAGCTCTGGTTTCACCTTTTTTTCTACTGTTTTCCACACGTTATGTTCAGGTTTCATGTTTCATGTCTGTCCAGTGTTTATTAACATTTTCTTATTCTTGTAAATCACCCTGGTTAGGTACATATAACAATGATCATTACACGTAGAATTAAATGCATTTCTAAGCCGCACTGATCACATTTTAACCTTCACACACAGTCTACATATGCTGAATCTCTTAAATGTGCTATAACCATGTTATTTCTGTTCATTGTCCTGTGTGTGCACGTGCGTGTGTGTGTGTGTTTGTGTGTGTGTGTGGGTGCGCGCATGTGTTTGTTTTGTTCGTTCATGTTCGGCCCTCATGGCTAGACTGCTCCCATCCCCCTATCCACCCTATCGCAACTATAGCCACGGATGGGGCTGCAGGCATTAATGCCCCTGGCAGTGCCAGCCTAATTAATGGTAGGTTGACAAAACATCTGATCTCTGACTTCTTTCTGTCGTGACTTTTGACTCCTTCTACCTCCTCCATTCTCCAACTGCCTCCTCACCATGGGTGCTCACCCCTCTGCTCTACCTTCTCTCTCAGTTGTGTCGGACCCCTTTGTATCCATGCTGTCAATGCATGTGTTCTCTATTTGAAGAAATTAGTCTCTTGTTTCTTTTTCCTCCCTTTATGCTTGTCTTGTTAGAAAAATTGGTAATGACTGAGGAAGGTTTTTTTTTTTTTTTTTTGCTCTTTGCTCTTTTTTTTTGATCTTTAAATGCAAACTAAAATTAAACAAATAAAACAGAATTAGGAAGCAAGTGGTGGAAACATTTTAAGCATTTTTATATTCATTCGTTAAGATTTTGTGAAGAATAAGGGAAACACCTTTAAAAAAAATAGTTTGACTTTTGGGAAATTCATTTATTCACTTTCTTGCTGAGAGAGGCCAGCACACAACCCCCCCACACGTTCTTTAGTGAGTTGTAGAGGCGCTGGAAGGCGGATCTTGTTGTGATTGGACTCAAGCCAGCTGTTTTCCTGTTTCCAGTCTTTGTGCTAAGCTAAGCTAATCAACCCTCTCATCTAGCTGTTCCTTTAAATGGTGCTGTTGGGATAATGTTGGGAAAATAAAAGAATTGTTAAGATCTGTAAAGAAGAAATAGATTTTCTGACAGGAAACACTATGTGAATAGTGTTGGCAGAATCTTACTGTATGGCCACCTCCTTTAGTTTGGTGTCCACTGAGATCACTTAGCTCAAATCCTCTGTTTCTGTGTTAGCTGGACAAAATGCAAAAAGATTAACTTCGTTCGTCTTTGCACTGGGTTCTGTCTTATCGTCGTCTCCCTGGAGAGCGGCCCCAAAGTGTTTGTACTCGAGGCAGGAGGGGCATGATTTGCACTGTAATGGTCACCTTGTGCTGTCCTGGGCTGGAACAGAGCGATTTGTCATCTTCAGCTTTATTGTGACTCCAGGGAGCCGGCTAATGTGGATGCGGAGGTGAAACTAGCCATTTATTCTCCACATACATGCAGAAGATTGTGTGGAAATCTGGTCCTCTGGCTCTACCTGACTAATTTTCTCACTGGCATTTGAGTATAAGGTGCTGAAAGACAGATTTTGTGCAGTTTCTATCCTGCTTACCACTGAGACAAACAGTGCATGTCTCTATAATTATAGCCTGAGTAAATAATGGGATCAGCACTGCAGTATATAACAACACTCTCTTAATTACAATGTCTTATTTTGTAAACACTGTGTATACATTTGATGAAGACTCTTAACTTTTATATTTCATCAGCTGGCGTACACTGCATGTGTACCTCTAAGAAGACTCTTAGACTACTACGTTTGATTTAAGCTCACTCCTTGTGTAAGCAGAATCCAACAGCATAATAAATTCACTGTCCCCAAACTTAGATTTCGATTTTCCTCCAGTTGTTCTTATGTAACTTCACCATGTGGGAGGCTTTTCCTTCAGGCTCTCTCTCTCTCTCTCTCTGCATTGTTCACATCTCCAGTCTGCTTCCCTCTGAGTGTGTGATCTTGCATGTGCTGTCTGAATTTTCCTCTTATGCATGCTGTCTCTCTGTTTGTGTATACTGTATGTGTGTGTGTGTGTGTGTTTGTAGGTGTACTCTCCCTCGCTGTCGGTGTTGAGTGTAAATGCTCTATCTGTGTCTTGATATCTCATTTTATACCCTGACGATCTGACACGTGTTTTTGATAATGTGTGTGGAATTACCTGTGTGCTCATGGTGTGAGAATGCCATTCAACACAATATTTAAAGACAGAAAAAAACAGCGGAAAATGTGCAGTTTTTTTTTTTAATGCTCTGCATAATATTATGTCACACTCAATATACTTTGATGTCAAAATATTTATATTTCAGAAAAGGCCCATTAAGCATTTTAATTACCTGATTTGTTGCTTATGCAATAAAATAAAGTCAATTAAAGCCTAATTCCCTCTCACTTCATTACAAGAAAATCTGCACACTACAGTTTGTGTCTCTGACTGGTGTTAGAATAACTCTCAGTTGAATTTTATTTCATTAACCCCTTTGCCAGTAGGTGTAGCTGCTAGTTACATTACATCACTTACATATCACAAGCCTTTCTATGTGACTGTCACGGAGACGTTGTATTAAAAGTCATTTTCCTGTCTCCTTGTTCTGTGGTTTTTTGGTTCTCACTGTGTGTGTTGTGTCTCTGTGGTGATAATTTGTTGACTTTGTCTGCCTTGGTTATTTTTGTTGTTATTGTCTTGTATGTCTCCATCATAGGTAAAATGCAAGATGGCAATATGGAGAGCAACCAGATTAAAGGTAACCAAACCATATCTTTCACTCTCTCCTCCCCTGCCTCTTCTCTTCCTCTTCCTCTTCCTCTTCCTCCTCCTCCTCCTCCTCCTCCTCCTCCCTCTTCTTCTTCTCATCTTTTCCCTTCTATGGTGTGTGGTGTAAGCTCTGGGTCAAATGCAGGTGGTAAATCCTCTGTTACTGTATTTATTTCAGCCCACATTGTTCTAAATACCACGCTGTCTCTCAAAGGAGTGTGCAGCACTAATTCAGAATGGATTCCAGGGGACTTTGACAGTCCACTGTCAGTCTACCGCTGACAAAGTGTCTCAAATTATACCTTTTATTTGACCCAGGTTTTACCTGCAGTCATAATAGGTTAGAAAATCCCTCCTCTTCACTCTGTCTGTCTCTGATGTGTCGTCCCTGGTCTGTTGTCCTGTTGTTGTTCTTGTTGTGTTGTTGACTTGTCTGGTTCTCTACAAGAGAACAGCAACCTGTCCCTCAACTAGTGTATCCGCCTCACTCGGGCTGTCCTTTTCCACCAGAAACACCCCAAACTGTCCTCTTGCTACACCCTGGTTTCCCCCTTTCTGCTGTTTCATGAAATTTGCTCCACACAATCTGACACAAATTGGTCTGGGATTAAAGGGACATTTCTTGTGCTGTCTGTTAGGGATGTGACTATTTTTATTATTGTTAAATTATCAGTTTAATTTAGAAAAGTAAAAATAATTTGAAATGTTCTTCCCAGGTTACTGTAAAAAAAAACAGGTGTTTTCTGTCATCTAAAAGTTAGAAATCCTTTCTCTTACCACTCTTAATTTGGTTTATTTAACTGTCATGTGTTTGAGTATCTACACGTGTGTCTAATAAATCTAGGCATTCCTAAAACACTGATGTGCCAACACATTATGACCACCCCTAGTTAATATGCTGTTGGTCCTTCTTATGCAGCCAAAACAGACTCTACCCGACCTCTGAAGCCGCTCCATGGTTTCTGCCACCAGCAGGTTCTTTACGTCTTGTACGTTGTGAGGTGGAGTTGCCACAGATCAGGCTTGTTCCAGCGCACACTCCAGCGCCCTGTTTCAGAGTTGATAAGTGCTCACTGCTGCCAACTGGGAGTACCTCACAGCTCTCGCTGTTGCAGAGATGCTCTGACCCAGTCATCCGGCCTTAACTATTTGGCCTTTGTCAGAGTCACTCAAGTGTTTACACCCGCACGTTGACTATGACTGTTGCTTACCATCTAATATATCCCTGACATGCTCCTGTAAGGAGATAATGTGTGAGTGGTCATGATGTTTTGGCTCATCAGTGTACGTTTCCTCTCTTAAAACAAAAACATGGTGAGATGGAATAAGAGACACAAGCTGAAAAAGTCAAATTGTCCCCAAAGCAAAGGGGCGAAATGCAGCTTTCAGGAGATGAACTGTTTGATGAACTGGTTGATCTTGGTCTTCTGCTGCATTCAGCTGGATACAGACGATAAACTGTCTGTCTGGTGTTATGGAGGTGGGAAAAACAAAATGCACGACCAGAGAGTGAGAATGACAGATGTTCAACATTCAAAGGTTTTTCATAAGCATCAAACACATGCCTCATTGTGATTGGGAAACTGGGCTGAAATGATTCTTGGTAATGGGGGTTACATTAACAGAGAGCCACCGCTCCGTGTGTGTGTGTGTGTGTGTGTGAGGGGGAGAGAGGTGGAGACAGAGTGAGGTAATTGAGGGTTGGTTTTACAGCCTGAACATTATTTTTACAGAAGACCTTGTATCTACAGCATAAAGCAGATGAAATATCAGTTACTCTCTAAGTGATTACATATATGTAATGTACATGGATCAGTATGTGTTCTAGAAAATCACCTTTAACAGTGGAAGCAGTTTTGTTCAGTTTTGTTTTCTGGAAGAAGCTGAACTGTGCAGGGTAATTGTGTCACGTGTGTTCAAACCCACTCCCTGACGAGATGGTTTGTTTCAGTAAAATGTACGATCACATCTGTGTCCCTGGTTTTGCTGTTTGGCGATATTCAATGATTTGTTTCAGCTTCTATACAGCCTGGAGTTTATTATTTTATTCTCTTCTATGCAACACTTAGTGGATAGAATATGTTTCTGGTTGCTTTTAGAATATAAACCCTCCAAACTTCCAAGCTTCCACCTTTGAATCTGGTCTGCAAAATGTTCTCAGGGTAAAAATAACAGCAAAACAACCACAGATCAATGTTTAGTTATCGTGCTACACACTGAAACAAACCTCGGGAAAGCTTGGAACTCTGTTTTGGACAAAAACTGATATATTCTCGATTTATTGACTTTTTTATCTTTTTTTTTTTTTTTTTTGCATTTTACTTTTTTACTTTTTGTTTCTTTTCTAGTTGTTTTTTTAATATGTTTTCTGCTGAACTGTGTGGATAGAAAGTTTCCTTTTCCTCACTTTCTGTAAATGCTTAACAGGCTTTTAAATCATCTGTGAACATGGCCTGTACCCTGGATGTAGGACCATTGAATTATTCATGATCTACTGCAAATATGTGTCTGTGATGAAAAGATAGGAAGACTGATAAGAATCACAGTGTTTGCCTTACTACAGTGAAGAACACCCGCTGTATCATAGATGTTTAGTTTTTACAGTAAGATGGTTCACAGCCCATTTGATCTTACCAAGACGACAAGGCAGGGACAAACATAAACAATCATTGTTTTGGTCTAAGGAAGGGTAATACATACCAATTAGTCTCATCTTGTTGTGGGACCTGGAGCTAGTGTAACACCTGGGTGTTAAAACCTGGCTCCCTCCTCTTCCTCATTTCTTTGGTTTAATCTCCATTTCTAACACTGCTTTCTGCTCTCTGGTTTTTCTTGTGGTGTTTACAGTGAAGAAGCAGGATGGAGCAGCTGCCATGGAGATGCAGCCTCTAAAGAGTGCTGAAGGCGGAGAGGCCGATGAAAAAGAGAGGAAGAAGGTGTCCGTTTCAAAGAAAGAGAAGTCTGTGCTGCAAGGGAAGCTGACCAAACTGGCTGTCCAGATTGGCAAAGCAGGTACGGCAGATTGCTCTCGGACAAGTCAGTCAGTCAGTCAGTCAGTTAAATCAGAGACAACAAGGTACTGAACCATCATCCTGTCCATCAAAACAAGATGTTGCTCTAAGAAGAGACTCACCTCTTGGTCGCAATGCAATCAGAGCAGCTGGGAAGAATGCTTTAGAGTTAGAATTATGGAACAGAAGAAGAGCCTGTGCAGTTTCTCTAAATGAGCTGTCCTCAGGAGACATGTTGAATCACTGCAGTGGGAACAACTGAGACTTTATTATGCAGCTTGTTCACTTTTACAGTTTTACAATCCATATCATAATCAATTGTTTCTCATTTAATTTAAAGCAATTTATGGCACCAAGGAGTTGATGTCTCACACACTTGCAGTAGATCTGAACCAGCAGGAATTTTTAGAAACAGATGCCCACATGCCACTGTGCCCACATTGTGGGCGTCCTCCCAGCAGCAACATAGTAGGATCACTGTTGAACAAATGTTTGCCATGAAATGCAAAGGTTTCTGGACCAGTCTGGAGAATTTAAGATTCTTAGGAAGCAAAGGGACCAACATCTTTCAAATATTCGAAGATGTTTATTATTTCACTCAGTCAAGAGTTGAAGGGTTTCACATTTTCAGAGAAGAAGTCCTGGTTTTTACAGTGTGCTGTTATATCAGACTGTTGGCCTGAGTGATGGAATGAGGACGTGGTGTCAGAACAATGAAATACCGTGGATGGATTAGCATACAAGCAGCACTGTAAGCTCATATGGTGTTTCTCTGGGTCTGGCAGAAAATGTTTGGACTTATTGCCCCTCCAGGCCTGTGACCCTCTGGCATCTAGTTTCAGGCTGTACAGGAAATCTTTACTGTCACACCTTACTGTCATTAGCACAATTATTCTCCCACACATGCTGGCATGAATCATAGAGGTAACCATCAACCATAAGTGAGCAAGGTTCACCTAGCTAAAGCAGTGCAGTCTAATACAACAGACCTACAATAAATCCTACCTTTATGAAGGTTATCGGGATCGAACGGCCGACCATAAGACAATGATTGTTGCCTCAATTTATGTGTATCTGAATGTAATCCAAGTGAGCCAGCATGCCACTGGCCCTCCTACACATACTGTAAAGCAACCATAATAAATTGTATTAATTATAGGCATGCTTACAAGTAAATAAGTCCACCACATGAAGCTCAATTAAGGGACTCTCTGGGACCTGGCAAGAACTGGAGTTGCCCCCCCTGGGTGTTATGCTGATGCATCAGCAGATAAAATTTCAAGTATCAAACGCTCTCCCTCCATACCACAGTTTCCAATGAGGGCATTTTAATCTTTTTTTAATTCATGTTTAACTTTCATTTAGTATCAGTCCTCTCCCCAGTTGATACCTGTTTCATCTTTTTCAGGTTTGCTCATGTCGGCCATCACAGTCATCATCCTGGTCCTGTATTTTGCCATTGACAACTTTGTGATGCAGAAGCGCCCCTGGATGCCAGAGTGCACTCCCATCTACATCCAGTACTTTGTCAAGTTCTTCATCATCGGTGTGACTGTGTTGGTGGTGGCCGTGCCGGAGGGGCTGCCGCTGGCTGTCACCATCTCCCTGGCGTATTCTGTCAAGGTGAGCAATGCTGCGTACTGTACATACTGCTGTAAGGTCTGTTCATTTACACATTGTATGCATTTAGCAGTGTATTTTATTTCCCCATTGTGAGTTGATTCTCTGAGCTTTACTTCAGTATGCCTTAAAACCAAACCTGAGCATTAGCTGCTGCTGAGAAGATGCACTTTTTACATTTTTAAAACTGGGAAACTGTCCCACATTTTCTGTGCGCGAGGATTCAGTGTAGTTAATTATTGCACTGTTAACACACTGTGTTGACTGTTGCAGTGAATTATAAAAGCAGTTTAACATATTATATAAGCACAAACATCCCTCTTTTTGTATTGTTAGCATCTTCAAACATGTCATAAACAAACATGTTGTTTCCTACCGACAGAAAATGATGAAAGACAACAACCTGGTGCGTCACCTGGATGCATGCGAAACTATGGGCAACGCCACGGCCATCTGCTCTGACAAGACAGGCACGCTAACCACCAATCGCATGACGGCTGTGCAGTGTTACGTCGGAGATGTGCACTACAAAGAAATCCCGGAACCCGGAGTTCTGCCGCCCAAATCTCTGGAGTTACTGGTCAACGCCATCTCCATCAACAGCGCCTACACCACCAAGATACTGGTAAGCAACCTGTAACGAGAGCCACTGAAGAAATCCCCCTACACTGAGAGTGTACATTAATGCAAAGACATTTACATAATATTACTGCATAAAAAAATTTCATTTATTTAACTCTTGCAAGATGGTAAAGTGTTGTGATCTTTCTTACAGAATTTGAAACCACATATACAGTCAACCTCCTCCATTTTTACAATATACATCAAATGTGGAACTCTCTTTGAACCTGGTCACAGTATTTGGGATTTTCTATTGTTGTAAAGCCTTTTCAGTGAAGAGTTAGATTTCAGCTCCCTCTGTGTGAGTGGTGAAACCATATGATGAGTGCAGCCCTGAAACAGTGAGACAGTTCTGCAGTGCTTTCTTCTTGGCGAAGCCGGCAATCGTTGTCCTTGGCTGCTGCTTTAGATTCATCAGGCATTCACTCAACTTGTCACCTTGAGAACGGTTGTGTAATTTTGTCTTATCTGATATTCAGAGCGTAGCAGACTGTAATTGAATCCAATCTGTCTAAGTGCTGGAGATGGTCTCTTGTTTACAGTGAATGCAGCGAAGAGAAATTTTCCCTGAGCCAATTAGACCTGCATGCAATGAGAAATAGATAGATATGTATACAGACAGACAGACCGCTACATGCTGTAATCACAGAATCTGAAACTTGTTTGCATGGTTGCTCCCTCAGGCCACAGATCTGAGGCAGTATTTCCAATCATGGAGCATTTGGCAAACTTATCCTAAAAGCAAAGATTGCCAAGATGAGGATGTCTTCAGACTGTTAGAGCAACATGCCTGAGTAATCTTTGTCCTGGCATGACCGTGTATACTCACCTGCGCGCGCACACACTTTGCGTCTGTCTGTGTGTCACTACCTCTTGTAAACCCCTGTAGTGTCTATTCATTGATGGCTGACCAACTGAGAAATGCCCTTATGGAGCCTGCATGAGGAATGAGCTGAGCAGGCGGGACATCTGCGATAGAAGGATCCCACAGATTTCACTTCCTACCCCTCAAGGCACGAATCGCAGTCTTGGTGAAAACAGAGTGTTGGTCACTGGGTTTCTAAGACATAGAGCTGCAGAGTTTTAACTCTGGGCTCAGGCAGTGCAGTTACTTCTGTTTAAACTGAATTCCTCAACAACGTACACGTGTGTTAATTTCCCTTTAAGACCTTTAACATGAACGTGTCCTGTTTCTGTTTAGATCAAGATTTGATGGTCACAGCCAGGTCAAAAAAAACAAAACAGTTGCCATGTAATATTCTTCACGCTGTGATGAACTGTTGTTCATAGTGAGAGCCGACTGTGATAAACCTTCAGTCACTCAGTGTAGTACTTAGCTCTAGCAAAGTTTCAAATTAGATAAGAACAGGAAAATTTTGTGGTGTAGTTCTGCTAATTAGATCCTGAGTGTACTGAACAGATGTCGATTGATTTAAACTCGAGGGTTAAAGGGTCATCTTCCTCCACAAATACAGATTAGTGTGATTTATATGTAAAGTAAACTAAATGCTGGATTATCTGTTAAAATGTTGCCTATAGCTGTGAGACAATATCTGACTAATTAAATATTATTTCAGTGTTATATATTGACACTCAAAACAAAACAAACATATGCAAATAACAATATAGAACAATGCACATAATATTAAAGCATTTAGTGTTTCAGTGAGTGTTTCAGCCCTGCTTTCATCATGTGACCTCAACAACCAATTTAAAATAGCTTCATATTATTTAAATGTTGTTTCAATTTTGGTGAATCGGTTTTGTTGCTGGGACTTGGTGGTTGCCTCAGTTTCCCCTCGCCACAGCATTTCTCCGCGGAGACGTGCTACATTAACAAGATGTTATCCCTTCTGAAAAACCTGGAGGAATGCTCTGCAGCATTACATCAGACTATTGTGCCTCCATAGCTGCTTAGCTCAACGGAATTAAGCACCGGCAGAGTGCAGCTTAGACTTGGTGGATTAAATGGCACCTTTAGTCTGTTTTTTAATCTCTTCATTCATAAAAGAGGTTACCTCATGCACCGAAGTAGAAGTTCAACTTAGGGTAAACTTTAAATGATATCAGCTTATATAACTTTACTCTTTGATTCCTTCCCTCTACACTAATTACCTACTGTATGTGCTGTAGCTTCATACCCAACTGACTACTTCACTTTCATGTACGTCCTGATATGCATACATCAGTCCATCCATGCATACATACATAAATATAAATATTGTATGGAACATAAAATGTAGTATATAAATAGTGTGTAGTGTTGTACATGTTGGCGAGGGTGTGTTTGTTTACTGAGGCCTCTTATCAGACTGACAGAAAGCAAGATGAAGGAAGACAGATATAATTAAGGAATGTAATGAACTCAAAAAGCAGGATGCAGAGGGGAAATTTCTGAGGAATATTTAGTGCATCTCTTCCTCCCTCCCCCAGCCACCCCCACTCCCTCAGCGCCACTCCTGCAGTATGCTGGCTGCTGTGTTCTTATATAAGAGGCCAATCCAGTGGGATGCCAGGATGGCTATGGAAGTCTTTGATGGCCACCACACAAAGGCACAAATGCAAAGAGGCAGGCTTTGATACCCGTATCAGTCTCCCCTCTCCTGCTTCATAATACAGCCAGTGGTATAGCTCTGCTTCTTCTGTCAGCACATACAGACTGTAAAGTGGAGAAGCTTCATCCTCGAGGGAGAAATTTACACAATGAAACCCTGGGCGCACACAGTATATGCACACTCACGCGTACTGTACACGCACATGCTCACAGAGACTGTACCCATGTGCATAGGTATTCATATGTTCTGAAAAGCATATGCGCACACGTGCATACAAACAAGCGCACAACTAGGTCCTTAACACATCAGTTTGTCTTGGATGTATCTCGCAGTCGAATCACGTGTGCTGCGTTGCAACACATCATTCAGTGACGTCGTTTCAGAGGAACATGCGTCATCCCCGGTGGCAAGAGCCCTGTAGCAAATAGCCGCTTCATAGCTTTAGCTGTGCTTTCATTCTTTTATTTCTCTCTCAACTTTCACTTCACGTTCTTTGTTTTTTTTTCTCCGTATGTGTGACGAATCATCCAGTCGAACGCTGTGTGTGTTAACAAAGTGCAGATGCACATGCACAAATGTCACTCACACACACACACACATCTGTCATATCAGGCATACATACACCGTAGGAGGTATTCAGATCACAGGTGCGTGTTCTCGCAGCACAGTGGTGTGTGTTTAGCGATGCTGTGTGAGTGTCCTGGGAGCTCAGTCTCATGTTGCTTCAACCACCTGCTCAGGTCATTGTTCCGGTCAGGGACAAGAGAGGTAGATAACAAACACACCCACACACACACATGCACACACACACACACACACACACACACACACACACACACATAGATGAAAAAAAAAACACTCAACAGGATTTGTCTGATGTTGAAAAGTAGATAATAAACAAGAAACTCCATGTATTGCTGTACAATGAGCAATTTCTGGTTTGTAATTAAAACAAACAGCCTCGTTTCTGTTGTGTAGTGAGCAGTGAGATTGTGGTGTAATTGGCTTTGGCTCACAGTGCTTTTGTCATCTGGATGTTGCGTGCTTGTTTGCCCAACATGGAGGAGAGATGAGAGTGTCTTGGATGTCTTTAGCTTGAAGCACCCAGTGTCCCCATGTTTGTAGAAGTTTAGGACACTGAGACATCCACAGCAAAACTATGTCCAAATAACTCTCCTCTCCTCTCCTCTCCTCTCCTCCTCTCCTCTCCTCTCCCCTCTCCTCCTCCTCCTCTCTCCCTCCCTCCTCCCTCCTCTCCTCCTCCCTCCCTCCTCTCCTCCCTCCCTCCTCTCCTCCTCTCCTCCTCTCTCCTCTCCTCCTCTCTCTCCTCCCTCCTCTCCTCCTCTCCTCCCTCTCTCTCCTCTCCCCTCTCTCCCCTCCCTCCCTCCTCTCCTCTCCTCCTCTCCTCCTCTCCTCCTCTCTCCTCCCTCCTCCTCCCTCCTCCTCTCTCCTCCCCTCCCTCCTCCCCTCTCCTCCTCCTCTCCTCTCCTCTCCTCTCCTCCTCTCTCCTCTCTCTCCTCCCTCCTCTCCTCTCCTCTCCTCCTCTCCTCTCCCCTCTCCTCTCCTCCCTCCCTCCTCTCCTCTCCCTCTCTCCTCTCCTCTCCTCCTCTCCCTCTCTCCTCCTCCCTCCTCCTCTCCTCCTCTCCTCCCCCCTCTCTCCTCTCCCTCCTCTCTCCTCTCCTCTCCTCCTCTCCTCTCCTCTCCCTCCTCTCCTCCTCCCTCCTCTCCTCTCCTCTCCTCCCTCTCCTCTCCTCTCCTCTCCTCTCCCTCCTCCCTCCTCTCCTCTCCTCTCCTCTCTCCTCCTCTGTGTTTAGCACTTGCTTTCAGTCTTAACAGTGCTGCTGTGTTGGCAGTGAAAAAGAAGTTGTCATCACATTAGAATGACAATGCTTTGATGTTTAAAAGGCACAAAGCTTTAATGGGTTCCTTGTGTTTCCCTCACACGTGACACGATTACATTAACTGTGTTTTAGCTGGTTTGCAAAGCCAGCATCAACTGAACCTATCAAAGATTTATATGGAGCTCAGTGGTACTGAAACTGATCACATTCAAGATTATTTTATCAAACTGGTCTCTACGTCAGTTGTGTGTTGTTTCGAGCTTTGATTTTTTTTTTGACCTGAAACTTCGACCTCACCAGCTTCAACCCGACATCCAGTATAACTTAGTACAAACCTACAAAATGAGATAGACACCAAATCAATCTAAAGCCGGTTTGAATTTGAGACTCAATGCATGTGTTAAAAGGGTAAATAAAGGACATTATGAGACGAAAGGAAATAAATCAAAGAAGTAACAGTTAGAGATGGAAGCTGAAGCCAAATGGAAAGGAGGTAAAAGATATAGCGACGAGGGAGAGGGAAGCAAAGAGAAGATTAGTGCAAAAAAAAAAAAAAACGATGAAAGAAGATGGTAAAATTATACAAGAGGGGGAGAGGAGAGAGAAACCACACTCGCGTGACAAGTGTCCTCATCATGGACTGGAAGACTGTATTACTGCCCTCCAGCACGCCTCCAGGCCTTAGCCCAGTTGGCTGGTACAGTCATGTGGAGAGCTAGAATATCATCCACTCCTACATGCAAAGAGGGAACGGGAGGGAAAGGCGAAGGCAGTGGGGGTGGGGTGGCCTGTAAGAGACTGGGAAACCTGATAGCGAGGAAGAGGAGAAAGTCATCTGGAGTGAGGAAGGAGTGAAGCGAGGGAAGATGGGAACAGAGGAGAATGAGAGAGGCAAAGACGGGAGAAAGATGTAAAATGAGGGACAGTGCGTAAGTGGTGTGGTGAAAGGGTGGGGCAGAGTGTGAAGAGTACAAGGAAGAAAATGGAGAGAGAGGGAAGAGAAAGTGAAGGAACAGGAGGGATGGATTAAGGAGAGCCCCAGGTGGAATAGGAAGTAAAGTTGCCAGCTCTCCCTCTGGCATATGTCCTTGCCTGCGGGAGCACCCAAGGACCAGGGAGAGGGCAGCTGGTCCGTAGCCACATCCAGGCAAGGACGTGCCAACAGCGGCCGAGTCATGCCAACGTTGTGCTTCCCATGCCAGCAACTGTCCTCATGCGTAGAAACCCACGTCTAGCTGAACCTCTGCGGAATCTCGGACAATAAAAGGCAGTGGTGCTGCCGTCTGCCTTTTGTTTATTTTCTGTTTATTCATCACTCTTTCGTCCTGCTTTGTTTAGTTTCTGCAGCAGTCGGTCTCTCTCTGTCTCTCTACAGTGTGGCAGGAGCTGTGCCACTAGCCAAATGAATTTCAGTTGCTTGTTTCTAATTAGATATTTGTAACCTCTGAATGTGAATTGTGCATTTTAAATTTAGATTTTCTGCTCAGCTCAGATTTTGCATGTAAAGTGAATAGTGTGTGCCTTTTATATATTCATTTCACATCTAAAACACTCATTTATTTGCTCATTTTCTTCAAAATTAGTTATAGTAGTGTTCAGTAAAACAACAGAAAGCTTTTGGTAACATCCAGGCTGAGAAGCTGTGAAATGAATGGAGCATCATAGTGGCCCAAATATCAAGACGACTTTGATTATAAGATGATCACTTTTTTGTTGCACCTGTTTCAGATATAAAACAAAATAACTAACATTTTCCCTCCTGGCTGCCGAAAGAAATGTCTGACAGTATACTAGCCAAAACAGTATGTACATTCTATATCACAGAGAAAGACAAATAATAAAAAGAAAGAGTGGCATACATTATTGTTGAAAATACAAACAGGACAAACATACACTTTAAAATCATCTGTATAAACCTGAAGAAGGAAGGGAAGCTGTTTGAATAATGTCTTCTTCACAGGCTGAATATGTCTACACAACCTCTGAGGATAGATGCTAGTTAAATCACGCAGAGAAAAAAAATATGCTCATGCTCTTTGATGTGTTTTATAAAGAAAATTTCTTAACTTAAGTAGAAATACTCATTTAAAAATGAATTCATCCTGTGGTTTTCTAGGCGCTCATCTAATGTAGTGGCTCAGTTTGTTGTTGTTCTGTTGCTGGAGCTTATTCTCCCAAACACTTAGCAGACAGAAAAAGTAGATGAGGCCATTTGTTCCATCCCCCTCATTAGCCAATGACAGGCACTGTCTTCCTGATGTAATCATTGGTCATTAGGAAAGGCATTAATTCTGTTATTTACCACAAACTCGGTATAAAGTATTTATATCGTTTCTCTGTGTCTGTGAGACACACAGCTGAACATTAACCAGATATGTTCAATTACTAGGTGAACATGTGGCCAGTACTCTGATTGGGTTTTAATGATTAATGATTTTAGATGAGTTTCTCTTCACCCTCTCAGCTGGTAGAACCCTTGGATCACAGCTTTAGCCAGCGACATGTGTACAATATGTCCGAGCTTCGAATGAATCAATATTCATTGTTTCTAAGAAATGGTGGTTCCAAATATTGAACCGCTCAAGCAAACATTGAGCAGATGTATCACTCAGTAGACAGATTGCAGTGTTCAAACAGATTTCACAGATTGCCTCAGAGCCCTTCCATGTATTCTGCTTCATTTGATGTAGGGACACGCTGGAAACCAAAACTACTGAACAGAAAAGTGAAAAGTGAAACCATGATAATTTTGATCACAACCAGGTTAGGTCAAGTCGAGTCAATTTTAAAATTATGTGGTCCAAAAAACAAACCACAAAAAGGTTCTACAGTTTGCACAGCACACATGAACAATACTCTGTCCGTAGAGACTTTAAATAATAATGACAATAATAACCTTTTATCTTCCGTGTTTTGTTAGGTATGATCTTTGCCTATTTTTTGAAACGTTGAGTCTGTGCCTCTTCATGAAATGTGCTATACAAATAAACTTGTTCAGACTCAACTCAGTTCAGATAAGGAAACTCAGAGAACAAATACAGGCTGGCACCCATGGTTCTGGTACATACCACGGGAAACAGATGCCCCAAGCAGCGAGTCCCCGCCTGGATTCTCACATTTCCCGCTTGTCTCTGCTGTCGCTGTCAAATAAAGGTTTAAAATGTCCAAAGAAGTGATTAAAACAGACAGACAGCAACAGAGGAGGACCTCCTCCTCACACAGACAGACATGCAGTAAATGTTGCATGAGTAAAGTTATTTCTTCGTGGCTGCACTGAAGTATATTTTAGTTTTGACAGTCATCTTAAAAAAACATTAACATTACCTCTTTATTAGCATCCACTATCAAAACCTTGTTAGCAGGTGGATGAGCAGTCATTAGGGTGGAGTGGGATGTCAGCGCCATTAATGTGGATTAACCATACTGCAGATACAGAATCTTTTCTCTCAACACACACTGCGGCAAAATGCAGACAAGAAACAAGAGCAAGAAAGCAAAATTCAGAAACATCAAATGTCGCTACTTTTAAATCTAATCTGGTTGGAGGTTTGTTTAGAGGCAGAACAGCAAGCCTGCAGTCAATCTATTTTGGGGCAAATAGCAGAGACTGAAGGTGTCTATTAGCGGCAAGTCAGAAGCATTATGTTCAGTGTGCTTTGACATACTGTGTTGTTTTTGTGTGTGTGTGTGTGTGTGTGTGTGTTAGAGAAAGAAAGTGTACCCGACAAGCTGTTCTTTAGCTGTGAGTGTAGGCGTCAAATGTACTGTAGGTACTATATAGCAAGACCCCAGGGAGACTAGCTGTCACCTCAGTGCCAGCTAATAGGGATCCGACTGAACCAAATTTAACCTGTTGTACAGCCGAACAGCACCGAGTTCTATCATATTGATTAACAACAACACACAACAATTCTCTCCAGCTCCCAGAAATTTAGAATTTGCTGCTTTTCTTTGCATCAGTGATGGTAAACTGAGTATCTATGGGGGCTTGAAGCTGCCACCTTGAGCTCTGGGAAATTATACCGAGCATATTTTTGGTATTTTCTGAGCAAACAATTAGAAAATTAATCAAGAAAATAGTTGGCAGATTGACCGATAATGAAAATAATTATTAGTTGTAGCCCATATTTCCCCAGTCAGCATTTCTAAAGAGTAATGTTGAACATCTTTTTTATCCCCACTCGTCTTTTATCGGACTAAAATGAATATCTGCTTGAGAATGTGTGATTATGTGAGGAGGCATGTTATGAATAATGACAGTAAGGATTGCACTCTCTCAGATGTGTCCAGACTCATGAGCATCAGTGTCACTACAGTGGTCAGTGTGTGTTTGTGTGGGACACTGGCGATAATGAGATTTGTTCTGTCACACTGGGTGAAACAGAAAACAGTGCATTTTCAAATAAAGATGGATAGTCAGGCTGCATGCTTTATTGCTTGTATTTCTGTGTGATATTAGGGGGGAGAAAGAGTGAGTAAATGGAGTGCAGCCTGGGAAATACTAATAAATATGGACTGGAAAAAGATGAAAAGGGAAACTCAGAAAGATTCAAGGACATGTGTGAAGTGAGATGAGTGAAAATCCTGCAAGAGAATCAGAGCCAAAGAGTAAGAATCCCCAAGTGGTGGAGAGAGAGAGAGAGAGAGAGAGAGAGCACTCGCTCCTTTCCCAAGTCTCTCCTTCCAAGTGTGCCTCATCCAGCGTTACGATGGCAATCAGCTGAGTCCTCCACAAGCTGACCACATGCACATGCTTGCACACCTCCGCACATACAGTAAGCACAATTACACACACAGACTGTAGCACCTGAAAGCCATGCACAGATATCACACCACACACAACTTTAGATAAAAGGCTCTACTGCCCGTTAACAAACACACTGCAGCTCTGACAGGCAGAGAAATTGCTCCTCAACATCACACATACCGTGTAATACTGTCCCACTGCTCCTAGGTGTAAACTCATTCATCAGTCGTGAGCTTATCAATCAGCCGTGGTTTCAAACAAATATTCTCTGGTTCTAGATTTAAAAAGCAAAAATGTGCTTCCTGTCTTTTGTTTTTTCTCTTAGGATAGTAAATTGAACAGCTTTTGAGTTTTGGCTCTCAAACAAACCACTAATGATCGAATAATTTTATACCACTTGTATCTTAAAATAATGCTAAAAATCACATGCTGTGTTTGTCATTCATATTTGTCATGTAGATCATTGAGAAGTTCATCGCTGAACCAAGAGAGAGAAACAGTTCCAAATGTACAATTACAGATTGCAGAATGGTTGAGCTGCGTGCCTGAAATAAGAACATCCAGTCTGATTCCATCCATCTCATCTCCCACCCTCCCACACAGAGCAATTCCCTTCACCTGCTAGCTGAAGACCATCACTACAGCTATTTTAAGCTCATACTGGTCGTGACCGCGAGAAATAGGCAAGAGAGGTCATTCATGGAACAGAATAGATCACAGAACAAACAGTAAGGTTTGTTCTAGATTGTGTTTCAACAGAGGCTCCATGAGAAAACACAGCTGCAGATGCAATCTAAAAATGTTAGAACTGGAGTAAGGTGATGGCACAGGTTGAAATAATGTGATGGGTAGAGTTGATATAAAATGATCTTAAAGAAATAGTCCAGTGAAAACAAGCGCAGATCATTAAGTATAGCTACAGATTCACACTGGTCTGAAATAGGAACTTGAAAAATGAGAATATCTCTTCCTTCTGCTTCTCTCCAGCCCCCAGATAAGGAAGGCGGTTCGCCGGGTTATAGGGCAATAAGACAGAGGCGGCCTGCTGGGATTGGTCTTGGGCCTGAAGTGATTACCAGCTAATACGAAACCAGATCCCAGAGGAGAGCTTTACAAGGTCTACACCTTCAACTCAGAAGTCCATGAGCACTGCTTATCAAACTGCCTGATGGTAGCCCGCATGTACAGCAAAGGAGCCTCTGAGATCGCCCTCAAAAGTGTGAGTCTGGTTTTTGTGATTAGCACCCATATTTCTGAACACTAATATGATATAATCAGCTCTGTTTTTTCCCAACAAAATATAGAAATCCACTTGAGAGTTATTAATGTATCTGAGGGCACCACCCATTGTACATTCTCTCTAGGCAGCAAGTGGGCTGAGTTTCCACTAGAAGGTCACGTAACTGTGACATTTTACAGTACATTACAGCAACACTGGGTAGTAACAAAGGAGAAACTGGAACTTGTGAAGTTTCCTCAGCCACTTGAGGACAAAGTAGAAAATCTCTGCAGAGACTGGAATGATATTAAGATCAAAACATTTAACGAACATAATATTGATGTCTTGTATCTGTTCTATTACACTGGATTAAAACATATTTAACAAACATTTAAAACAGAAGAAGCTACAGACAGCTGCAAAATGAAATACAAACTGACAAGAGTCCTAAGATGACATTTGATCAAATTACAGTTCATTTGTTTTCTTGAGCAGTTCAGTTCCATCCAGTTCTTTTGTGTTGTCCTCTGCACACCAGGAGCTGTTAGTCCACCTCACGGCCTGAGATCGTCAGGCACTCCTGACCAGAACATCCAGAACCACTGACTGTGGTGGAGATTTAACGTCAACACTCCTCGATGCTTGTAGAAGTGACATTAACAATCGCGCATATACAGAAATTTAATTATGTATTTTCGATCATATATGATGACTGGGGAAATTGCAGTATAATTTTTTGCAGGGGGAGTTGACAAAACTGTTTCTCTACAAGGTCCATCTCGAGATTCTATGTTTGATCACACACTACACACTTCTTAACCACCTCCATCCCCACCGCTCTTCAACCCACTCCAACTCCAGATGCAGCCATATTCTGAACGAGGTGGGAGAGTCGAGGGTTTTCCGTCCACGGGACAAGGACGAGATGGTGAAGAAGGTGATCGAGCCCATGGCGTGTGACGGCCTGAGGACCATCTGTGTGGCGTACCGTGACTTCCCCTGCGATCCTGAGCCAAACTGGGAAGATGAGAACAACATCCTCAGTGACCTCACAGCCATCTGCGTCGTTGGGATAGAGGACCCCGTCAGGCCAGAGGTAGGACAGTGTGAGATATTTCGGTGACGCACTTAGAAGAGTAGATGTCGGGCAAACGGCCTGCGCCACCAGCTATCAGCAGATTTGTCACCTTTGTGTCGTCACCATAACTTTGAAGCAGAGTCACTTTACCTACAAATATAAGATATCTCTGTGTCTGCTCTGTTGTTTTTAATGTTACATCAGGTTTTTCTACATACAGTTCTGTGACGCTGACCGAGAGATAACCGAGAAATGACAGACAGCAAAGTCAATTACATCCTGTATGTCAGCACTGCGCTGTGTTGTTTCAAACACAGGAAGTGTGTACCGTGCGCAAAGTTAGTCTTACATGTGTATGACTTATCAGAGAGACAAGGGTGCTAATAAATGTTGGTGGAAGCCACAGCATGGCAGAAAGCTGGACAGCCTCTGTACACAAGTTTGAAAACAGCATATGTTGTCTTAAATAACAGCACAGAAGATGCTGCTGTAAGAGGAGACGTCTGTGTAGCATTACAGAAATCGATTGTGTGATATGAAATGGGTATAGATATAGATGGAGACTCTAGTTCAATAAAAATAGATATTCATTCATGAGATGTATTAATGACATTTCTTGAGAGAGTACAGATAAGTAAAGGACACATAAATAAAAAGGAATTCAGGCTGGAGGAAAAGCACACTTGACCTTTTTAATGTAGTTCAGTTTGATGGAAGTATTTATAAAAAGAAGCAACATAAACCTCAAATTATGTAGGTTTCTTTAAAAAGAGAAGAGAGTTAAAGAAACTTTACTTTCCAAACAGCAGTCACTATATGACCTGAATCTCATTAAGCTGCCAACTACTCCAGTTTTCAGTATGTAAACCAGGACCAACCCTCATTTTCCTCTTCTAAACAGTTTTCTTGGAATTTTCCTGGGTTTCAGAGACGGGGAATGTTAATAAGCCTCTCTTCAGTTGATCCATTTTTTCCTAGAAAGCTCAGGTTCAAACACATCAACACTTCTATAGTTACATCAGACCAGCTCCTTTAATTACTCCCATAAAAATCTTTATTTATATCAGGTTTGAAACATTTGAATCTGGATTTATTTCAGCGAGAAATGTATTAAATTTGGGCATTTATTAGTGGTTATGCTTTTATAATAAGTCTTTTCTTTTGACTTGCTTGAGGAAACACAGTCTCTCTGTATTGATTATGATATCAGATGATATCAGAGAGTGAACAAAGCAGCAGCCTGGACAATGAGCTGACAGAAAAGGATCATGTGTCATTTGAGAGGATTGGCATTGGGGTGTTTGAATGATCAACTGCCTCACTAAATGATTATTGATTCATGAAATGCACACTTCACACTGAGCCAATCAGCTTTAACCTGCCAGAGATTTCTGACTGAACGTGTCCTGCTCAGTTTTCATGCAGTTTATCATACTGTTAATTAGTATTTACCGTTGCTTCTTTCCTGTTGTGTTTTTTAATCTGCGTCCATAACCACTTTAATGTATTTATGCTGTAGTACAGATTAACTTGTATTTATTCTCCTCCATGTTTGGAACAGTGATATCAGACAAAACTCTCCATGGCTGTGGAAAATAAAATTTGTGGTTAGTTGTTTTTCAGGAAAGACTTGAGCTTTTCTACTTTTACCTGTTATTCAGTATTTTTCCCCTTCACTTATTTCACGTTTTCTTGCAGCACAGTTGAAGGCAAAGCAATCAAACAAATAAGTTATTCATCAACAAATTATTTTCTCAGCGGCCCACAGTTTTTATGATCAATTTCACTTCAAAGAAAAGAGGATTATAATTGGGAGAGAGAAAGTGTGGTGGAAATAAGTATCTGTGTACAGTAGGAAAACTGACCTCACTTGACAGCTCCAGTGCAGGTACAGGGAAGCAGGAAACTAACTGACTACTGCATTATTCAACTTCCTCCTTTCATCTTTTTTTCCACTACCCCCCCACCCCCTCACTCTCTAACAAGGTCTCTCATTCAACCTCTCCCCATCATGTTCTCTCCTCTCCACCTCTCGCCGTATTGTAGGCTTTGACTTTCACCTTCCTTTGGTTGCTCTTTTGACTTTCTCTGCAAACCTCCTTTCTCTCTCTCTCACACACACACACCATGTCTTTCTGTCTTTTTGCGTCTGAAGCTGAGTTATGTAAGCGTAGGAACAGAGGTAGATTTAAAAAAGAAAAGAAAAAGAAGAAATACGCACGGAGAGGAGAAGCAGAAAAGAGAAACCATCATCCTCAAAGGAATAAGCAAACAATCTCATGAACAACCAGACGAGTTAAAGAGAATCCAGTGCTGTATCACAGTGTTATTTAAGGTTGTCATATAAGCAAACCAGCTGCAGAGTCCTTCTCTTCCACCAATGGAGTTACTAACATTTGACATTTTCAATAACCAATGTGGAGAAGGAGTGCACCAAACACTTCTGCACTCCACTAACATCTTTCCCAGCCTCTTCGTAGGACTGGCTAATATTGTAAATGAGATGACTTTCCCCCCTGATAAAAAGGTCACACAGAGTGGTAAACATGTTTTTGGTTTGTTTATTAGTCTCTAATTTCTTCCTCAGGAATGCAGTGTTCTTTTAATAACTGGCTGCTCTGTGGGGTTGCCCCCAGAGAGACGAGAGAGAGAGGAGAGGAGTGAGAGAGGAAAAGGAAAAAGGGAAGAGCAACAGAGACTGAGAAAGATTCAAAATCAGATTCATGTCAGAGGGACAATGAGTTCGCAGGAGGAGGAGGAGGAGGAAGACGGGTAAGGAGAGAAACGGAGGAAAGTGAGAGTGTAACCAGATCCATGTTAGAGACACATGAGGCTTGTTTTTCAGTCTCACCTACTAGCCTCTTACCCTCTTCCTCTGTCGGGCCAGATTGTATTTTTAATAAGCGTCCGCTCTTCTCCTCTCCTCCTCTTCTCTCCACCTCCTCCTCTTTTGGATGACCATCAGGAATCTAAAAGAAAGGAGAGTTAAACAGACAGCAGGAATGGCAGGGAGGCGGACAGGAAGCTGATGTCTTGATAAAAGTGACTTGGTGAGAGCAGAGAAAGCAGAATGTAATAATTTACTCCTCTTGCCACAATATTTACTCTAAGAACTTCTTTGCTTTGTCAGATCATATTATCATAAAATGACGACTAATGAATTAGTACAGTTTGTGCTTTTTGTTGCATCTGTAAGTGTTTGAGTGTAACACATTATCAACTCAGCACATGTACCAATAGTGATGCTAAAAGGCCTCTAAGAGCGAATCTGTGAACGTCCTCGACCTTTCCCTCATTGGGAAATTGCTGGAAAATTGCAGACAGATTTTTTTTATTATTATTTATTATTTCAGTTTGTATAAGTGATGAAATGAAAAGCTAATTTGGCTCTATTGCGTTTTGTTTTTTTCTTTACTTAATCCAGCAAGTAGTCCTTTACCTTAATCTGCATTAAAGCTGGTTTGATTTTCTTATGTCAATGAAATGAAATATTTTTACTTACTTACTTATTTACTTGTGGCAGCTAACGTTAGCATACAACAGGTAAATATTGCTGTATAATGGACATTACTGTGTCAGTTTATCGACTTCAAGGCTTCCACTTCTTTCCACTTGTGCTTCTTTTATAGTAGATTTCATAATCAGCCACAACAGAATGATACAATATGAAATGACAAGAGGATGAGTCATACGTTTGTGCTCGTTTAACCTCCATCTCATTAAAGACCTGCCGTCCATCGTATAGATTTACCAATCCACTAATGAGTTAAATCCTTCATGTTTGTGTTGGTGGATTCATTTCCAATCTATGTTATACTGCGAGTTTGTGTGTTTATGAGTACGAGCATGCTCCCATGTGAACGTACAATATGCCCAAGTGTCTGTGAGTGTGAAATGGAAAGTATGCTTATTCCTGCCTCCGTGTGTGTGTGTGTGTCAGTCAGAGTGAAGGCCTGTGTGTATGTGCAGATGGATGTGAGTTGCTGTTACTGTACAGTATGTGCACACATTTGTTTATGTGTGGGTTTGGAGAGCAGCGCTCGCCCACACTGACCTTTGTCAGGAAGGAGAAATGTTTCTGAATTAATGCTCACTAGTTCTAACACAGATCTCCATACAGTAATATCTCCCAGTTAATCTACTGGAGTACCGTCTGGAGAGAGAGAGAGAGCACCGATAAAATGCTTTATTATACAGCTTGTTAATACAAAAAGGGTGTTTTGCCTGGACAGGATACGACAATACAACTTATTGTTGCTATTGTTACGTTCTTGAAGTGGCTAAAATAAATATTATATGGTATATATATGCTCAGAGTGACTGTTTGTGGTTCAGTTTCTCCACTCCACTGCTGTTGCTTCAGCAGGAAACTGTTTTCAGCCACATAGAGGAGAGTTTAGCAGCTATCCTATCTAGGCAACTGTTTGCCAACAAGTTCTTAATGTCAGCTTAAAAGATGATAGAATGTCAGTGTTTGTTTCTACTGAATCACAAGCAGCCAAAAAAATCAACGCACGTGTTCATGTGTCACTTTTTAGGTTCCTGATGCCATCCAGAAGTGCCAGCGTGCAGGCATCACAGTGCGCATGGTGACGGGAGACAACATAAACACAGCCAGGGCCATAGCCATCAAGTGCGGTATCATCCACCCTGGAGAGGACTTCCTCTGCATCGACGGCAAAGAGTTCAACAGGAGGATCCGCAATGAGAAAGGAGAGGTACTGTAACTACTGTCAGAGAGCGAGAGAGGAAGAGAAGAGAGAGAAAAAATCGAAACCACTTGTCTTTCTATTTCCCTTTGTGTATGTTTGTTTCCTGTGTGTGTGTTTAGGTGGAGCAGGAGCGTATTGACAAGGTTTGGCCTAAACTGCGAGTTCTGGCCAGATCCTCCCCAACCGACAAACACACACTCGTCAAAGGTAAACTGGAAGCACAGTTTCATTTTCTGATTTACTGCTGATAAAATGAAAAGTGAACTCGTTTCGAGATCGTTCTTCATTACACCAACACGTCTTTTACCAGACATGAAATTTGTCAGAGCAGCAAATACCTGGTATTACAACGATCACGCCTGTCGCACAGACGTGTGTCTCCTCATTTCTGGTGCTGTATTAAATGTACATTCACTGCTGCATGTGTGTCTGACAGGAATTATTGACAGCACTATGGCAGACCAGAGGCAGGTGGTGGCTGTGACAGGAGACGGGACCAATGACGGACCTGCTCTAAAGAAAGCTGATGTGGGCTTCGCCATGGTAAGCAACCCCTCTTTTCTCTATTTCCTGTGTGTGTTCTTTGCCTTCTGGTGCGACTGATCTCAGTCAACATCTGCAGATGTCTTCTTCACCCTCTGCAGTATTTAGGGTTCCTCCTCGTGCTCTCTGCTGGCTGTGTAGATTACGAGCTCCCCCTAGTGGATTTCTGAGCCCACACAGTTTCCCTGCAGTAGATACAGACTTGTTAGACAACAAACTGCTAAAAAAAATAAGGTTAAACAAAACACTAATTCTGTTCGTTCTGTAAATCACAACTTTATTTGTATTTGCTCCTTGACTGTTACTTCCTCTGTTTCTTCAACTCCACCTGTCATTTCCCATATCCGCTAATATGAAGTGACTTTACTCTGGATGTTATTTAACAACATGTAGGTCCTGGAGTTGTGGATGTTGATGGGCTCTTTTTCCCAGTAGGTTTGAGGGGCAGAAACTGATCAAATCGCAAATCATAATTACTGTTTTTTCAAATTTCCTGGGCTACTCCTATTTTTCCTCATACCCCCGGTTAGCTAACCCTGTTTCCTGGTTGGGAATCACTGACATAAGGTGAAAGCTGGTAGTGATCACGAGGCTGACCATGTGAAACCATCAGTGTGGTCCTTTCAGTGTGAAATTAGTTTCTCTCAGGTCGATCTTTCAACCCCACTGCAGTACTCTCTGAATTAACCCTGCTGCTCGTCCTGTAAGAAAGAGCCTCCTGCTCCTTCTGTGAATATGGATCCTCCTGCCATCAAACCACCAACACACACACACTGACATTTAATTAGTCTGCATCATCATTATCCATCATCATTTGACTCGTGTCCAGAGTCCAGTTTCATTCAGTGGCTGCAGAATAAAACACTATGCTGTAACAGATGATCAGTAAATTTAGTTGTCTAATAGAACCCAGTTTTCTTTCTGACTGCACCGTGCCTGCACTCTTTCAGGGCATTGCTGGTACGGACGTGGCCAAGGAGGCGTCTGATATCATTCTGACCGACGATAACTTCAGCAGCATCGTCAAGGCGGTGATGTGGGGCCGAAATGTCTACGACAGCATCTCCAAGTTTCTTCAGTTCCAGCTCACTGTCAACGTCGTGGCCGTCATTGTGGCTTTCACTGGCGCCTGCATCACACAGGTCAGAGGAGTGTGTGTGTGTGTGACTGTATTCACTGTACATGAACTGTTCAACACACCCCTCTCTGAAGTGGCCACCGTCTTTTCATCAACAGTTACCTTACAAGGGAAAGAAGAGATTCTCTGAACAAAGTCATCACACATGTTCTCACTGAAAGTGCCACTTAAGTCCTTCTACAAGCAGAAATAGCTCAAGTGATATAATAAAGACTGTGTTTCCTCTCATAAAAATTTCCATAAACCCAAAGGACCGTTCTTCATTTGCCTGCAATGCCGATATAAATTTAAAAGCAGACCTTCCTGTAACCTTCTGCGGCAGGTTCACTGTCACTGAGGACGTGGGTTATATTAACGTAACTGCTGTCTAGTCTGTACAGCAGCTAATATTCGAAGGGAATAAAAAGGAGGTGTGTGAAAAGTTTCATCAGTCAGTGTAGCTGTAGGAGTGGTTATTAGTAACTGTTCTCTCCTGCTTGTATTGATGTTATTCCCTTGTGTTTGCCCAGGACTCTCCCCTGAAGGCCGTGCAGATGCTGTGGGTGAACCTGATCATGGATACTTTTGCGTCCCTGGCTCTGGCGACGGAGCCTCCCACAGAGTCTCTGCTGAAGAGGAAGCCATACGGTCGCAACAAGCCTCTCATCTCCAGCACCATGACAAAGAACATCCTAGGCCACGGAGTCTATCAGCTCATCATCATCTTCACTCTGCTCTTTGTTGGTACGGACCGTCACTTTGCTCTGCGGTACATGGGTTCACACTTAAGACAACAAACCAATCCTTTTTTTTTTTTCCTCCCTGCAGGTGAACAAATCTTTGACATTGACAGCGGCCGTAATGCACCTCTCCACTCTCCTCCCTCCGAGCACTACACCATCATCTTCAACACCTTCGTCATGATGCAGCTCTTCAACGAGATAAATGCCCGAAAAATCCACGGAGAGAGGAACGTGTTTGATGGCATCTTCAGGAACCCCATCTTCTGCTCTATTGTTTTTGGCACCTTTGCTGTGCAGGTAAGCCCGCGCAAATGATTCGATTTGGTGTTAATTCTTTATGAATAAGTCATTTTTTGGTGTCTGACTTGTGCTCTGCTTTGGGTAGATTGTGATTGTGCAGTTTGGGGGGAAGCCATTCAGCTGTCAACCTCTGGACCTGGAAAAGTGGATGTGGTGTGTTTTCCTCGGGCTGGGGGAGCTTGTCTGGGGACAGGTAACATGCGAACTCATCTGTTTCTCTGTCTTTGTATTTTCCCACTGTGCTTCTTCTCTTGCTCTCCTCCTAGTTTACCATGTTTTATTCCCCCTCTCTGCATCTCTACTGCGAGCTTGTCCCCTTTCCTTTTGACCCAGTGCTCCCTCTTCTCTGTGGGTTAGGTCATAGCCTCCATACCCAATAGCAGGTTGCGCTTCCTGCGGAGGGCCGGCCAGTTAACTCAGAAAGACGAGTTACCAGAGGAGGACGTAAACGAAGAAAATGAGGAGATCGACCACGCGGAGAGGGAGCTGAGGAGAGGGCAGATACTCTGGTTCAGAGGACTCAACCGCATTCAGACTCAGGTGAGAACACAAGAGGGACACGAAGACACAAGACCCTGCTGTCGTTACTTCATGAGAAAATTCAGGATTTTTGTTTATCCAATTAAGGAATAATGAACACAAACAAATTTCACGTGTGACGTTTTCTGACATGTCTTTTTGTTTTATTGTCTGTCTTTGCCATTTAATCAGTTTCAGTAGGAAGCTGTTCCACCTCAGACACTATGCTAGACTATGTTACATGTACATGTTAGTCAGTAAAAGTTGTTTTATTTAAAGATGACTTATTTAGGTGCATGAAGATGCAGCTTTCTGTGGCTGGACTTGACTTGGACACCGGCGTGGACCTGTGGGAGATCGATGGTCAAACCTCTGTGTGAAATACAACTGGAAATAGTCACTGATGTGTTGTCACTGTGATGAACTCTGCAGACCGCTATCACTGTGATATTAAGACAGTTTGCCTGTGTGTTGGATTTGGGTGTTCAATGAAATCATCTCACTGATGGTCCAGGGTGAAGTTATCCCCCGACAGAATCCTACAGAAGCAGCTAAACAGGGTTAAGGGAGAACAGAAATACAGTTTGTTTTGTAGTGTTAACGGAAAAGTATGCTTTATTTTTATCGCTGGAGCTTAAGCCATCACTTTGATTAGATGTGATAACCTTATACTCACCAGGTTATTGGCTGAGATTTCCAAGCTCTAAGTTTGTCAAATTTATTTGGAAGAAAAAAAAAAAAAGACAAATTCTAAAACTGTACTTATGGTAAACTCTTTTCTCACCTGCCTCAAGTGGTTTCTGGCCTTGAAGATAGTTTTGGTTTTATTTGTTTAAATATCTTTATCTGGGATTTCTACATACAGGTACCCAGTACGACTGAGGTGAGAGGAGTTTTGTTTTCAGTTCTCACAACACTGAACATTCATTATACATTTTGTATAATCCACCAAATACACTGTCAGTTTTCTTTTTTAAATTCAATGCTCTAAGCATCTTAAATCACACTTCATGTACCTCAGATGTGTCAGGGTTGGAGACAGAAATCTGAAGTAAATCCAAAACTTGACACCACCAGAGACGACAGAGTAGATGTTGTTTTTGTAATTTGAGTGAACTGACCCTTTAAATTAAATCCACCATTTGGTTGAGGGGATACTACACCCTGGCCTTTAGCTGCCCCCCCCCCCTCCCCATCGTGTCATGACTGAGACACTGTACCACCAGAATCACTCAGCCAGTCAACCTGTGTTGCCATTTGGTCTGTGTCACTCTGAGCAGCCATTTGTCCTCTCCTGTCCCGCTCTCCTCCCACAGATTGAAGTAGTCAACACCTTCAAGAGTGGCACCTCCTTTCAGGGGGCGGGGGCTCTGAGACGCCAATCATCCACCACCAGCCAGACCCAGGATGTAACCAATGTTTCTAGTCCTAGTCACGTGTCCTTGTCCAATGCCCTTTCCTCTCCTACAAGCACTACTGCTGCTACTGCTCCTCCCACTACTGGCCGTGAGTCAGATCTCTGTCAGTCTGCTTCTCTGCTCTCTTTGCTTCAGGGGTGCCATCCCGTCACAAACAAACACTTACTCTTCTCCGCACTCGCATTTATTATTCTTAAAACAAATTACTGTGACGGTCTCCAATAAGGTCTTGGCATCTCTGAAGATCTGTCTTTTTTTTTTCTTCTTCTTCTTCTTTCTTGCTCTCTGCTTTTCTCATTTCCTCTCTCTCTTCTGTCTTTTTTGCTGTTCATACTGGATTTCAAATTCATCTTAAAATCTCCTCCCATGCTTGGGTGTACTGTCCTCTCATTGGTGAATGTGTGTTTGTTTCCCCAGAGTGCTAGGAGCGCAGGACTAAGGGTGATACCCACGGCGTGACATTTCAGGTTGTGAGTTTGTCTCCCTCTGCTCACCCCACCCCCACCCCCACCCTCCATCCATCATCCCACCCTTCAATCCTCCCATTTTTGTGTCTTGACGGACATTAATGTGAATTAATTCCAATCAACTCACCAAGGGACTGGGTAAACATTCAAGTATAAGTTGTATTGTTGTCTTATTCCACCGGTGAGTTTGCTGCTGACGAGGCACCTCACACTGAATTGACCTACAGCTAAATTTACAGGGTGTTTTATGCACTCTGCTGCTGACACATCATCTGCAGTGACTAGAAAACACAAAGGAAGCTACAGCGTGTGGCGGCGATAACGCCACCTTGCAAACTTTTGATTGAAATGGGGATCCCAAATGGTGCAGCTAAAAATCTACCCACACTATATCTACGTAATGCTTTTGTCACACCTCCATCTTCTTTTCTTTCTCTTTAATATTCATCTAATCAGTGAAAAGCGACGCTGCCGGGTGTGTTGGACAGGAGTGGAAGGGACTCGGGGAAACGCCACAAAGCAGAACTGTACCGATAATTCATCCCGTCTTGTCGCTCCATACTGTCAGTGTAGTTGACTGTCATGTTGCCATAGTTACGGACATAGATGCTCTGCAGCACCACCGACGTAAATTCAACCCCCCACCCTTCTCTGACACCCCATCAGTGTTACTTGTCAGACATCCTGTCACATGCACTCATCCAGACAGGCTCCTCTTATTTTCTTTTTCTGTTTTGTCTCCTTATACCCTACTCTGCCACAGTTACTACAGTACATACAGTCTTCCCATACATTAAAAACAATCGAATTTTTTTTAGGCTTTTTCTGCACAGTTAACATATTTTAACATTATTCAGTGATTATATGCAATAATAGCAGTCCATTTCTTTCAGCACAACCTCCCATGAAGAAGGGAAATACTAGAATGTTATTATACTACTATTTTTAGATATTTTATAATCGGCTTTGGGGCAGAGCTGGAAGCATTTTGGATTCAAAATATCTGAATATTGTAAAAATAAAAATGACAAAATAATTGAAGAGAAAACAATTTTCATAACTTGATAAATTGTTTTAAGACATTTAATGAATTTTGCAGTTTTTGCAGATGTGAGAATTTACTCACAGTTGATCGATTTTGAATTAATTGTTGGGCAAAACGATTTGAAGACGTCGCCTGTAGAGTTTGTAAATTGTGATGAGTATTTTTCTTTTTTTTTTTCTTTTTTCAGGCATAAAATCTGAAAAATATTTACTAATAAAAATAATAATTAGCTGCAGACTTAAAAATATGTAGCTATAATAAATGATGTTATATTGTTATTGTTACAGCTCACAAATATCATTAGAAACAGAATAATCCTGCAGGAATAATGATGTAGACTGGAGCATAACGTGATATCCCTTTTGAATCCTCTGTTTATTCTCCAGAGCGCTGATGATTCAGTTTCCTGTAAAAACGAAATGATTCCTATACATCCTGAACTTCAACACGCTGACGATGTTGCAGACAGGATTTGATAAAAAAACAATCCTCCTGTAATCGACTACATAAAGAAACTGACACAAAGTAAATTGTTTAGTCTTAGTAAAGATTCATGCAGCTGTTTGGGGCCTATACTTGAGTGTTTACTTAGATGTGCATGGAGTTGAGAACATGCTTTGACCGTCAGACCTCTGATAATAAAACTATTATTTTCATTATTCACTCTCATGTGTTTTGTGTCAGCAGTCTGTGTGCTGGTGTCCACTCCTTCACCGTCTTGTTGTCTTGTTGCATGTAATTTGTGTTTACCTCTCGTTTACTTTCCTGTGTTCACAGTATCTTAACCTGTTGTGTTGGCTTTTTATTTTTTGGATGTGTTGTTTTGTTGTGAGTTCTACACTGCGATGCTCGTGTTGAACCTCCAACCTCCTCGTGCAGACTTGACTCTCTCCATCGCCCTGTTTGGAACCATGCTTTCACCCACCCTGTGCTATATTTGTGTGTGTTTTGTGTGTCCTCCATTCAGAGTCTGTGTGGATATTGTCCCAGACAGTGCTCTGGTGCCTACAGAAGTTTTTTAAACCACCTGATTGGATCTCTCAGATCTAACCTCCTTCCTTCTTACTGACCTCGTCCACCAGATTTCTTCAAACTTGCATGTGATATTCTCCTTTAATTTTTTCTGTGAGCATTCCATTTATTAACGTGGCTTGTTTCTAGGTATACAGCACATTGGACTAAAGCGTATACTTACAACGAGCGTTTGTGTTGCTTTGGTATTTGTTTTTCTTGAAATGTATGATTTGGTTGTATTTTTTTCCGATTGTTTTCCTCACGGTTTTCCTTAGTGCACGCCAAACTTGAGTGACTTGTGAACTGTAGTTATCTTGTGAAAAGCAGAACACAGACTGCAGTTGCCTTCTCTCTCGCTGCTCCTTCACCTTCTCCTCCTTCTCTACCTCTTTACCCTCAAATGAGAGGTTCCCTCCTTCCCCCTTTCCTCCCCTCTCTCTCCCACGTCCCTCCTCTCTCTCTCTCATCCCGAGGGTCCCTCCAACCCTTCCATCTCACATCTGGCCTCCTCTCTCATCGGTTTCCTTCTCTCTTCCTCCCCTTTTTCACGGCAGATCCGCGTTGTGAATGCATTCCGTAGCTCCCTCTATGAAGGCCTGGAAAAACCAGACTCCAGAACATCCATCCACAACTTCATGACACACCCCGAGTTTAGGATAGAAGACTCCACACCCAACATCCCCCTCATCGACGACACGGATGACGACTCCGCTCGGAGGAGGAGGAAGTACTCCAGCCAGCCCTCGTCCCCCAACAAGAACAACAACGCCATCGACAGTGGCATCAATCTCACCATCGACACCAGTAAATCAGCCGCCTCTTCCAGCCCCGCCAGCCCTCTGCACAGCTTGGAGACCAGCCTCTAACCCTGATCCTAAACCTCAGCTCTAACCTCTAACCTCCTTTCCTTGCAGTCTGGGTGTGCCTCCTCCAAGTCCCTCCAGACCTTTAACTGCAACCTTACACCTTGTCAGCCCCAAAAATTTCACCCAGTCCAGCTGAATCCTTACCCTCCAGCCCGTCAACCCCCTCCCTACCCCTGATTTACCGCCTACACAGGACAGATCCTGTGGCAACATGTCCCCCACCCACCCCTTTAACCTTGAGCTCTTAAAGCTCTCCGCTCCTCTCGAAAAGTAATACAGCAAGGTGAAAAGAAAAACAAACTCAACATACAATCAAAAAAGCGCAAAACAAAGCCACAAAACCTACACAGCCATCCTGCTTTTATGGTTGTATGTGTACGGTGGCGGCAGTGGTGGTGTGTGTGACTATATGCGTGTTAGCATGTACTGTATAAGCGTGCCGCTGACTGCACATCCTGAATGAACCGTGGAGGACGATAAGGAGGGAGACACTGCTGAGGAGTGAAAAACCGCAGAACAGGACAGACTTTCAGACTCCCCTTACACTCCCTCTCCTCAACAATAACATTGTCAATACTGATAATAGTTTAAATTAAATTGAAAAACATTGTTATTATTCTGATTCTGATTCTGATTATTATTGTTATTATTATTGTTGCTCCTGCATGAATGTACATTACCCAAGTTTTATTTAAAAGGGTTTTCATTTTATTGGAGTTCTTTCGTTCTGATGGGCTAGCT
This sequence comes from Lates japonicus, assembly GCA_033238685.1. NCBI lineage: Eukaryota > Metazoa > Chordata > Actinopteri > Centropomidae > Lates > Lates japonicus. Next base: position 2,503,497 of record BRZM01000067.1, read on the forward strand.
GGCCTCGCGGCGAACTACTATTTTAAAGACAGCTTCTCTGAGTTCCTGGCCTGCAAAAGTTCCCTCCTCTGTGTGGCATGAACATGTACCCGACTGTAAAAATTTCTTTCATCCATAAACGGAAAATGTGTAACGAGGTGGTAGGGCTCAACTTGCACAGTAGTTTTGCACCTGTCGGAAAAGAGGAACACAAAATAATGATGACGATAGCATTTATGGGATATATTCTATAAATATAAATACATATAAATATATTTAGAGAGAGTTTATCTTTGTTTGTCGGCATGTTGCCTTGTTCCTGCTTCAATGGCTCGAAATACTTTGACTTATTTATGTCTTAAAGAGAATGTAATTTGTTTACAACCTCGTAGAGATAAACTTCCTGGTTTCTAGAAGGAGGGAGGCGAAGCTGAAGCTCAGAAGGACCAGAGCTGTGTTGGTGTGTTATTACTGAAAAACCATGTGCTGGAATTTGCCTGCTATCTTGTCAAATATTGTAGATATTTTTAGAGGATGAACAAACAAAAAGAAACCAAAATATAATGGGATACGTAGTAAATGTGGAATCTTAGTATTACTCTATATGATTGTTGGGATCAAGTCGGAGTGGCTTGCCTTTGGTTTTTCTAAACGGAGGCCTCCTTTTTGTGACAGAGGGGGAATATTTAATTCTTTTTTTTCACTACTCCTTCTTCTTCTTCTTCTTCTCTTTTTTTTTTTTTTAAATTGTGTTTTTATTTTCTGTGCTTCAGCGCTGGCCTGGGCTCAGGGCTCGAGTCAAAGGCTGATATCAGGACCTTTACAGTGAACTGTCTTCTAGATAAACCTGCTTGTTCGAAGGACTTGATGTTTTAAAAATATGTGTGACCATCAAAAGGCTGCAATCAAGTCATATTTAGAAATTTACAAAGTTATATTTGGCTTATCTGTACCGCACGGAAATCAGACTTTTTTGTTTTGGTTTTGTTAAAATTTGGAATATATTGTGCTGTTTTATTTTTTATTTAATTTTGATTTATTTTAGTTTTAAAAGAGTTTTCTTTTCCTCTAGCAGAGAGACACATGCAGCCCCACAAAGCTGTTGGCATTTTTAACATCTCAAGAAAAAAAAAAAGGAAAAAACTGACAAAAAAAACAAAACAAATTACAACAAAAATGGAATGTTGCTTTGACTCTTTTTCTATATATAAAAAAGACGATCCTTTTCTGCACTATCTGGTTATGAATGAAAACTTCTGTGGTGTAATTCTAGATGTGCTTTTGTGTGTTTTAACCAAGCTTGTCTTCCTGCCGTCACAGAATATACAGTACTCTAGCATCTCAACTGTACTCACTAGTTGTGAACTATTTATTGTGCTTTGACCAATCAGACATTACCAGAGAGAAGTTACATACAGAAGGCACATTTACCCAGTCTTATTGCACTCAGAAGGACAAGGCCACTTAACTAGCCTGTACTATTGTTATTTCTATTACTAACCGAAGTCATTGGCAAGCATGACATGATAGGCTCATTATGCAACTTGAAAAAAATTGACAATTTTTCTACTTTAAAAGAAAAACCTATACACTACTACAGTATGTACAATCATTTATCTGAGCAGTTCTATCTTTTTTCTTTTTTATATCCTCCTCCTCTGTCATTTCCCAGTCGATCTGTCCATCTGGAGAGGGTGCACAAGCTTTACCAGTCAGCTCAGGCGTGTTGAAAAAGTAACATGGACCATTTGAATAAAAAAAAACAAAAAAAATCTGTCTTATTTAAGTTGGGGAAAAAAAAAACAGTCTGGATTCTGATATTCTGCTTAGAAGCTGTTGATTTATTTTGTTTCCTTTCCGATGTTTTAACTTGACAATTTATTTGTTTATTTGTCTGTAAAAAATTAAAAACAATAAACAAAACAAAAAAACCATTACAACAGCAACAACAGCATTTTCAATTAAAAAAAGAAAAAAAAAGAAAAAAGACTTAAGCCAACATTCTCAAACCACTTTTACATCCAGGAGGACATTCAGCTTTAAGAGGATGCAAAGACGTGGAGTTTAAAAATAATCTTTGTAAATACAGCAATGAGTCCACTGAGGACAGAAAACTCCACGCGAACTGGTGTGAAAACAGGAACTCTTCCTGACTACGTCTACCATCATGCACCACCAACGAGTCATACTGCCGACGCAGCTGTTTGGCTGTATGTAATCAACCACTGCTCCTGTCAGAAACACTTCAAAACATCGTGATTACATCCAAATGATAACACGTGTTGTAACAACCAATAATTATGTTGATGATGATGATGACACCGATGATGATGATGATGCCGATGATAATGATAATGATGATATCAATGATACTTCTTGCAATATACTCTCACCTGCCTCGATGTACTGTATTTAGCAGCATGCAGTTTGTGGAACAAAGAAAAAGAGAAATGCCAACAGATAACTTTTTGGCATACTTAGCCATTTATGGGTAAGTGATTTAAGTGTTCATCTTGTTTTTATGATATTTTTTTTATCTATACAATAATTGTAAATAAAGAACTCAATGTCTTTGTTCATTTAATACTATGCAAAAAGTCATGCTTTTCTGATTGTTACCCACCCTTAATCCTAGAGTGTGTTGCTGGAATGTTTGTGGTCTCAAAAGTCAGTAAAAACAATGTGATGTAAATTATTTTCTAGCCTGAGGAAAAAGTTAAATGATGATGAAAATTATTATTATTATGATACCATGAGGAGGATGATAATAATGGTGGTGACAGTGATGATGATGATGATAATGATAATGATGATGATGCTGATGATGATGATGATGATGATGAACTGTGACTCTTGCTGCTTGACTGTCCCATTTACCACACTCCTGACAGGAGCGCAAGTGAAAAACATAATAAAAACAAAAAAATGAAAAATCACTAAATAAATCTCCCAGAGCAGCATGACCCAGCATGGTGTGTCCTGGCCCCGTGTGACATGTCCTGTTCTGATTCGTTGTGCTTCGCCGACAACCGCTTTGACTCGGATTGTTTTTCACTGGTTTGTTTCAAAAAGTTCTGCCTGAAGCAAATGTTGTGGGGTTTCACTTTAATTGTGAAAAGAAGCTCTCAGTGTAAAACACCTTCAACTGTAAGGGTCCCAACCTTTTATGCCTCATGGCCACCAGGAGTCCTGGTTCAAGGTCAACTGAGGACATTAGTTCATGTCTGTAAAGGAAGTCTATCTACTGTTTTTTGACACATTTTAATCTTATCATGTCAACCTCAAGGTGGCGCTAGAGAAAAAAAATCACCAAAGTTATTGGGATTCATCATCTGGGGATCATGAATGTCCATGAATTCTGCAGTAATCATCTGATAGCTGTTGAGATATTCCAACGGGTTTACATGGCTAAAAAAAACCCACAACAGTCAAGGATTAAGGGCCTTGCTCAAGGGCACCTCAGCAGTGGTAATGAGTGAGATAATAGCATTTGTCTTTCTGACTCCAATCACATGGTTCATCTCGTATGTAGCTGTTAGCACGCTGCACATCTCACTGTACGGTAATGATCACACTGAAGGTGACAGATCACTACAGTCGTGAAGTTTGGTACTACACTACGTCTGCATGCAAGACTTTTAAGATCTGTAGCTGAGTCAGATACATCAACATGCTAAATATCTTCCCATGATTTAACACTGCTGATGCCTGCAGCGTGCTAAAGTAGCTTTGTACAGGATTGATCCCATCCAGTTCTGCTGGGGAGGGGGAGACGGCGTCTTAAGAACATCATATGGAAGCAGCGACTTAATCTTCTTTCCATTTCATTTAAAATGGGACTGCGCCTGCCAGTATCAGTATGATACTGGTATGATTTAGACCCTGCTGCTGAGCGTCATTTAAAAGGAAAAGCAATACACAAATCTGCTGAGCATGTTGAGTTGACTTTATTTTCCAAAACATGATGACAAGCTCAAACTATTCACCCTGGATGGATGGAAACTGTGTCGCACTGGTGCTGGATACAGATGCAGTTTCTTTTTGTTAATCAGTGACTCCTACTGCAGCAGTGAAAAGTGTTAGACATAATTATTAAATGGAGGGTGATAGAAGGGGTTTGTTATATAACAGAAAGGTCATAGCAGAGGTTTTATCTAAACATCTATGTCCACTGGAGGGCAGTGTTTCACTAGGGATAACTGAATACACCATTGTGTCCCTGTTCAACCGAGTAAAGATCCTGGAAAGTGCCTCTCCAGCATCAATGTTCTTTTATTATAAGACAAAGGTCATCATGATTCAGTCTTGTTACTCTGAAGTGCAAGGCACTCAGACAGCTTAAAGGTTCTCGTGAGTGGTACAAAGGAAACAGAAGAGGCAGAATAAGAAATCCTGAACACTGTCGACTCTTTGGTTTTAACATTTCAGTCTCCACAACTTGATTAGGTTGAAGATAAGTGTTGTTCATAACAAGAAGTGGCGAGATTTGTGTCATACATTAGTCACTTTAGTCTGTAACTGTTATAAGATGGGGTGAAACTGTTTTCCCTCTCAGTGCTTAAAGGTTTTCATGTTCAAAGCTTTCCACAAAATTTCAAATGTTCAATTAATTGATTTTGGCCACTTTGTTAAAGCACAACAAGCTGCAAAGACACAACTGACATCATCTCCTCATAAAGTTACTATGGTAAACATCTCAGCAAAAATGAACTTATTTACACATCCAGCAGACACAGAGCAAAGTCCCTGTTTGTTTGGAGTCATGTTTGTGGCCACCTGATGAACACCAGTACAATAAAGCAATTTAACAAACATTTAAGACGGAGTAACAAGAATAAAGGTCTCAATCCAATGACGTGTCAGTTTTCAAATGAAAGATACTGTATGCTTGATAAATTGTCATCAAGGTCACAACTGCCATAACAGAGATGCAGGGTATTTATCTGCAGTGTCATCACAGATTATTAATTGGCTGCTGCCTGGTTAAACACACTCTGAGCAGAAATAGATTCAGGCTCAGAACATTGTTAATGAGGCAGGAAGAACAGGGTCAGGGTACAATGATGATGAATGATGTTTGTCTGCAGGTCGATAGCTGGCTATGACTATCACTTCACAGGGATCAGGACCCTCACTAACAGCAGGTATGAACTGGTCATGTATATAAATGTTTTTTTTCTTCTCATTCTTTTGGATAATGTTGCATTTGTCTTTACTTAAATGAACAATTAACTTTTACAAGAAACGGGAAGTATGGATTCAATGAGTTACTCTGTGGGCGTGTGTTTGTCTGTTTTGAATTTGGGAGTTATGTAAGATGTGTAGAAGCTGACACTTGACCTGCAGTAAAGAAAACACATGATTCATTTAGATGTTAGAGCTGCCGGTCGAGACAAACACTCAGTGTGAGTGTTAGAACAGGAGAAATACTACAATCAGACCAGAGATGTCCCTGCGTTAGCATTAACCCTGTGCTAGCCTTAGCATTAACCTGGTAGTGTGTGTGACACCATCAGCATGCGCGGCTGTGCCTGCTGGGGTGGCACAGCCTGTGAATATAGAGTGGGCTCCCACAGCTCGGAAGATTAGCGCCCGAGTGCATTCAAGTCCATGTGTGAGGGCCGATTTCCAGGAAGAATAGCCCTTTATTGGGCCCCAAGTTGAATCCTGCTGCTTCCCTTTGGCCCAATAGAGGCTGCAGTAACTGACAGTCCTTTACAATCAGCCAACACTGGTCGAGGTTTTGGGGCGCTCATTCTTTTTTTTTCACTCTTTCTCTCCAAAAGGATTGATTTTGAAATTACTCTTTCTCTGCCCAGTGTGGGTATGGGTTGGTATATTTGTGTGCATTCGTCCGTATATGGGGGTTTGTGTGTGCACGTATACACACACACACACATACAGAGGCACTGCCACACGTGCACATGTTTGAATGCCAGTCTTGGCAATTGTCTTAATGGGATAAGGGGAGACTATGGTTCCCGTTGGGGGGATGGGACTGTGGGAATGACATGGGAAAACACACACACGTTGCATTCATGGCACTAACAGCTAAGTTGTCGGTTGAGTCAAAGCAGAGGTGATATGTGGTGACTTGTTATCTTCCAAATACACTTCAGGGCTGTAAATACTCTGCACACTGGCCAAAAACGATATGACATACCTTTGGGCAGGACTCAGACTTTTTGCCAAGCAAAATACAACCATAATCTAACAAGAACAAAAAAGTGGTGGTGACTCATGTGCTCAGTGTTGAAGTGCATTCACAGTTGTGAACTTTTCTACCTTTTTTTTTTTTTTACTGATGTTGATTATTTCACAGAGTGCAAAAATAAAAGGTCATTTAAGGAGAATGAGAGAAGTGACATTATAGATTACTGCAGGAGGACATGGTGGTAATGTTGCAATGAAGAATTCTGACCAGTAGGGGTCATCTGCAGCCTTCATGCTAACAAACCTGCTCTATCGCTTCTTCCCAACCTTTTTGGCCTGTGACCCTTTAAACAGATCAATATCTACTTGAAACCCATTGTGTATTTGAGTTGTGAACACTTCTGCCAATGAAGTGATTTTTTAAAATGTCTCAGGCAAGAAATCTGTCCAGTAATTCCCAGGAAAATAGCAACAAGTCAAACGAAATCAAGTTAATTTTATGTAACAGGAAGATTTGTTGTTTTAAATACATTTAATGGGCTTGTGTTAAGTGGGGTTTATTCTTGACCTTGGATTTTTTGACTAAAAAAATGACTACTTAAGCAGACAACCTCAGCTGTGTGTGATGGATATTGTGGATATTGTGCTGCAAGATCAGATATTTTGGTGGAAAATAAATTCACAGTCTGAAATTGGTATAAGATCAGGCCAAATATATGGACAGATGAAACAGAGTGATTAGTTTGTCTGTGGCTTCAAAAACTGTTACAAATCATGGTTTAAAAAATAAAACTGTGATTTAAAACCGTGATTTGTAACAAGAAGCCACGCACACATGATGTTGTCCTGCCAAACACTCCTGCATCTGACTCACCAGTTAAACCATATTTCCGCCCAGACTGGGGGGAATTAGTGAAGAAGCAGTGAAACTGTTGATTGAAATGGAAACCTCTTGGGTTTGTATGACAGATGATTTAAACAGCAGTTGTATAAAAACATCTCCAGAGAGTTTCATCCCTCAGCTCTTGGTGATAAAGCTCGTGGAGTCAAATGTGTGCCCCTGAAATACGATGCAAACATGTTGGCTTGCTTGCTCTCTTTCTGTCTCTCACACGCAGAGACACAATCCCACTCAATTCTCTGGGGGCAGCAGATGGACAGGTCTGTGATTACCGTCCCACCTCTAAACCTCACAGGTATAATAGCCCCATTCCACCGCTCACTGTGTCGATACTGAGATGTCAGCCGGCGATAAGTGAAATGACAAATTCAGAGGAAGATGTGGGGGTGTCATATTTCCCAGAGTGATCAACATTTCATCTTGAGGTAACGATGAGCTGAAGAGGGGGAGGAGGATGGATGACAGTGAAAGAGAGAGCGAGACCACCAGCAGCCATTATTTGTATGATATCTCAAGTTTGTCTTCATTACCCATGGTCCATTGCACTCCAAGATATACTAATAGCTCATGCATCAAAAGGTTGTCTGGCAGGTGAGTATGGTGATGGATAGAACTAAGAATAGCTAAATGTATAATTGCACATCAGGTTTAATATTACCAGTCTCCCAAGAGAAATCTGAAGGGTGAAGGGCTCGAATGAAATTATCACCTCGGTGCTCATCAAGCCAGTGACTCTCTCATTGAAAATGATAGTTATCAATACTGACACTTTGGCACTTCTGTGGACTCAGGACTTTGTTGAATAACAAAATAATCTCAGAAAAGCAGTAAACGATTAACTTTTTGTGACTGGATGCCTTGCGAAATGAAAATCTCTCATTTACACTGACTCCATCTATTCTGCTTCCTCAGCCCACTTCACCCCTCCCTCTACTCTGACCTTAATGCTTGTCTATCTGAGTCTCTGTTCATCATGTTTAGGCTCTAGCGCTGCTGATTTTGTCAGGAAGTCCTCCAAACTATGTTAATGTTGTTTGTCATCTCCTTCCAAAATGACCCATATTAGCATTTTCTGAATGTCACTGGATTTGCACATATTCTCTCATAAATCACAGTTAAATTTATCAGTGGGCATTTTCCAATCCATCTTCTTTAATGCCAGAACTAAACAAACTGCATCTCTAGTCCCGTAGCAACTCTGTGAGTCTGAACTTGACCACAACATTGCTTTCAACTAAATGCTAACATCAGCTTGCTAATGTGCTCACAACATGATGATGTTTAGCATAAACCTTTGGCCTGATTATGGTGTGTCTCCTAGAAATAGACATTTTATTGAAATTTTTCTTGGCAGATACTCAATTTAGCATCATATCAAAAGTAGTAGATAGACATCTATACAAAGTATGTGAACACCCAAACCAACAAACACACAAAACCCTCATTCCAAAACCACGGCCATTAATATGCTGCTAAAACAGCCTCCACTCTTTTGGAAGGCTTCCTGCAGGATTTGAACCTGGCTCCAGTGATTTGCTCCCATTCAGCCACAAGTACGTGAATGAGGTCGAGCCCTGATATGGTCTGGCTCATAGTTGATTTTCCAATTCATCTCAAAGTTTTTGAATGGTGTAGGCCAGTCAACTTCTCCTACACCACCAGACAAAAAAACATTTCTTACTGGATCTCTCTTTCTGCACAGGGGTTGAAAGGTGGAGTCACGCTATATATATATATATATTGTTGTATCTTTGGTTGTAACCCATGCCAGTGAGTCAGCATACAATGAGGCCATCATCAGGGTTAGTTGACATGCCTATATTTAAAAAAACAACAAAAAAAGGTCTGTTGTGTATATTTGCATACTGGTACAACTAAATGAGCCATGTGAGTCTAGTTTGTCAGAAAACAAGTCACAAATAAAGGAGTTTCACCTTCAGATTTTGTGCACTAGTGATGCTTCCAGCGCATGGCTGTACGCCAAATCTAACACATCTAAGGCTTCTCTCGGTCTTTATGGATGTATTTTAAGGCCAATCAGAGGCGGTTGCTAGGCGGAGCTGACGTATGTCGTCATTGATCGCAACGCGTCCCGTCATTGGCCATGACCACCTGGGAGGAGCGTAGAGGGGCGGAGAAAGGAAGTCGGGGAGCAGATTTAAACCAAGTTTAAACCGTTGACTCTGTTTGCCAGTACTGTGAGAAAACGTCGTTACCGGAGAGGTCTGGATGCTAAAACAAACTCTGGAGCTGCTTTTTTTGTTGTTAATGAAGAGATCTGGATGCTAAAACAAACTCCGGAGCTGCTTATTTGTGAGACTGGACGCCGAATATACCTGCGGCGCGAAGGTAAGGCAAACAGTTAGCGGCTAGCGTTAGCATTAGCATTATCACAGAGCGTTAGCATTAGCATTACCTTCTAATGATATCTTTTAATTCCTTTTGTTTTTACCGTCATTTTGCGTCTGTTTGTTACTTTGTGTCCCATCCGGAGGCCTGTACTATGAAGGAAGTTCAACACAAACAGGATATCTTTTCGTTATCTGGCTTCACTAAACCTAACAATCGCAGTCTTTCTAAGCGGTCTTAGGACGCTGGTTATCGATTCCTTAAGTCAACCCAGGATTTCCCGACCGCGTTCATGTGAAAGAGGCGTCAGTTGTTAGTTAAGAGCAGCGTTGTTAGAACCATGAGTGAGGTATCTAATATTATAAAAAGTAACGCTGATAGCTGCGTCCATAAATGACATTTATCAAGGTTAAATGTGAACTATATGATCACATGACTAGACTACTCGTGACTACACTAGAAATAATTTCCAGTTATCAAAGTCAGGCTGAGGATTTATTGTGAATAAGTACATAAATGTTTTTTATTTACTGAGTGAGCGTTTTTGCTCTTTAGTCTGATGGTGATTTATTCTGAGTTACTCTGAATATGTGATGCAGATAAACAGTGACCGTAATATCAGACTGTTTTTGCTGCAGAGAGGAGAGAGTTAATGTCTGAGGTCGATCTGACCGAAATGTTCATTCATAATCGTGGGGAATATTCAACAGTGTGTGGATAAAAGCGTCTTTGTTCTATCAAAATGGAGATATAACAGTCAGTATGTGATCATTTAGTGTGATAAACTCTCCGTTTGTTAGAAGGTCGGTTGTGGACATAAGGCTGGAACAAAACGATTCCACAGAGCTTTAAAAAATCACCACGGTAACGGTAACTTATGCTGAACGACCTGAACCTGCTCCGGGGCAGGTCAACTTCACAGGATCGGATCAAAACCTGTCAACAGCCCAACTACTGACCAATCAGATTACTGGAAAACTAGCCTGGAGTTTAAGGCCGGAAGACCGCTTAGTCAGACTGTGGTTGTTAGGTTTAGTAAAGCCAGATTAAGAAAGGATATCCTGGGTATGTTGAATTTGCTTCGTAGTACAGGCCTCTGGTCATTTTTAACTCTGTTTATGGTGGTTTATCATGTCGCTAGCTGTGGTCATTTTGCGTCTGGCTGTTAGCATTAGCCCTATCTTTAAATTATGTCTATGGGGCTTTTTCCCCTTTTGTCACCGTTTGTATTTGCGTGGGTTAAAGTGTGTTTGTGTGACTAAAGCGCCCCTGACATGAGTTGTGGAGGGTGGTAACTATTAAGTAGACTGTTTGTCTGTTTACAACTCCACTCGCATCTCTTTACAACTACTCTACAGACATTTTGCTGCTTCTTTGTAATGTTGTGCTCCATCTTGGTCAATTTAAGTAAGTTTATGGCAGATTATCATGTCAATGTGATCATTTTGTGTCTATTTGTGGTGAATATCGCATTGTTTTGCGTCACTGGCTGTTTTACATCTACTTATGGTCAGCTGCTTTGTCGTCGTTTTACACTATATTGTGTCTTTGTAGTGTTTCTGTCAATTGCAGGTCATTTTGTGTTTCATTGTGGCAGTTAAGCATCACATTGTGATCATTTTGCGACTGTTTTTGCCTCTTTGTGTGTCTCTGAAGCTTTATAGTATTCATGCTGTGATCCATTGATCCCCATGTTGTGCGTATTGCGCACGATTAAGTTGTTTACGGTGACGGGCGCTGTTGAGCTCAGGTTTGTTTTAAATACAAACTTGACAACTAAGGTTTTTAACTCCCTGTGCTTCCTCTACGAGTAAGAATCACAGTGTATGAGCTAGAGATTACTGTTAGAAATTACAGAACTTCTAAATTTTTTTTCTCAATAGAGATATTCAGTTATATAATTAGACTATTTACACTCAAATGTGGTAAACTTCTAGTGTTTAATTTTTTGATGTTGTATTCTTCTACACTGTTCAAGTTTTAAGTTGAACTATTCTTTATTATGATTTAAATGTTTTTCAGCTTTATTTGTACTTGTGTTTCAGGTTTTACTGGTTTCCCGGTTGCTTTACTGGCCTGGACGAAACACCAGCTCTCCACCTTACAAACCAAAACGTGGGTATGTGTCACAAAGGCACAGTCTAGAAAGTTCAGTATTGAATATATTAATGGATTAACCATGTCTATAAATTGTCGAAAGTAGTACTAGTGAATAAAATGTTTAGAAAACTTTCAAAGTAGTTATTTTCTGCTGTGGTTGAAGTATAATTAAAATATCATGAAAGTTGAGCCTGGCGGCTATGCAGTTCCACATTAATATACATGACTCACTCAGTGAGATTAGTTGACAGTTAATAACAAGATGAAATTTAAGATAATCATTTTGTAAATATTTGTGTGTGGTTCATAAGATGTGATGCTTTTCTTGTCAGATGTAGCGACAGTAACCGCTCATTTTCTGAGATACTCCTCTAATGTTTGGAAAATGTTGTGGGTCGCCTGTAATGTTGAATATTTACACTACATGCAAAATTTGGGATCACTTGGAAATGTTCTTGTTTTCCAGTGGAAACACGCCGATAGCCTAGATAGGAAATATAACAAATAGAACAGGACATGCTGCTGTCAGGTTATAAATAATGATTTTAATGATGATGGTGTTCTTCAAACTTTTGTCATTAACCCACCCTTGCGGTAATTACGGGCAGGCGGGCATTCTAGCTGTCATTTTTTCAAAATAAATCTGATGTAAATTTCTTATGCTTCTGGGCATCTCCACAAGATGGATTGGCTTGATGGAGTCTTCTCAACCTCATACACAATCAAGCTACTCCCAACAGCTCAATAGGGTTCAGATCTGGAGACTGTACGCCCACTCCTTTACAGTCAAAATTCTGAAACTATTCTTTTCCAATATTAACAACATTTGGGTGTGTTTTGGGTCATTATCTTGTTGTAGGATAAATTAGCCCCCCAATCAAGTACTTATCCTGCAGGGTATGAGCGCTAGGCGTTGCAAAATCTTGTGATAGCTTTCCTTCCCTCCACGGTCCTTCCTCTGTGCAAATCCTATTTACCTTCAGCACCCCAGACCAGCCACACCACCCCTCCACCATTGCTTGATTGATAGTATTCTCGCATCTTTCATTTGTTTGCGTCTCCTGCATCTTTCTTCTGTTTGATCTGAAGACCTCAAACCTGGACTGTCTGTCTACCATACCTTCTTCCAGTGTGATGTCAATGTCTATGCTTTTGCCCATTTTGGTCTCTTTTTCTTTGTGACCATGATCTGGATGGCGTCTGCAATTCTGCCGCCGCCATAATCGAACATCTGAAGTTACTCACCGCATTTGGTACTGACACCAGTGTTTGACAAAGTCTATTAGTGCAACTGCCAGTTCCGACGACCTATGAGGCATCTTTACCATTGCTCGCACTCTCAAATGTTGTCTTCTTGCCTGGTTTAACCATTGAACTCTACTCCTTTTTCTGTCTTATTATTAGTACAGTAGTTTGTGCTGCTCTTGAAGATGGTCTTTAACATGGTAAGATTCAAAGTTTCCTCCCAATTTCTACATGGTGAATAGCCTTCCTTTCTGTTTGTAATGAACTGATGGGTCTCTAAAAGTTCTCTTTCTGATGAACATGAGCCTGTAAACTGCTGATACTAACTCTCTTTTTGCTGACATTATTAATTTTAACGGTTTCAGCTGTGCAACACAATTGCAAAGGATTTTCTAATAATCAATTAGCCCTAAATGATGTGCTTGGATTAGTTGCTGATAATAGGCACTCTGTAAAATGTAGATCATTCTTTAAACTATTAAACTGAGGAATAACTAGTGCTGATCATTTTCCTTGTATGTTTCTCTCTTTATTTCCTCAGGTGTCCTTGCTTTTCCACGATCACAGAGAAGTGCCATTACAATAAAAAGTTTTTTGAGACCAGGACTTGGTATCAGGTAATTCTGAAGCAACACATCGGCTGTCTAACACAGAGCACTGACATTACATTGTTGATGTTCAGTATTCAGTATATCAAGAAAAATATAAAGAAATTTTGGCTGTTTTTGACTCCTTACTATACTGTGACGTTTTGATAGTTGTTGACGCTTTACTATACTATGACATCGGTTGAGGCAGATGTGCCCACCCTAGTCTAGTTCTGCTCACTCTACTCAGCCGTTTTGTCACACTTATAGCTATAATGACATTTTGGCCGTTTTGAATCTTAAAAGCAGCCATCTGCAACTGTTTTCCACAAAGAACACACACATATTCACACAGTCATACCACGTGTTTGTGGGTTAGTTACGAATTTTGTGTTTGTTATTTCGTTTTGGGTTTTGTATTTTAAGAGAGTGCAATATCAATTGCTCAAATCCAATCTAGTCCTGTTTATAGTGCTCATGTTGTTGTGCAATATTGTTGTAATATATCTTTTATATTTTGATTTGTTTATGTCTTATAGCTGTTTTGCCGCATAACACTCGTTATAATGGCCAATTCTGAACACTATGAATATTTGCCTGTTTATTATTGTGATAGTGAATATTTTTGGCCCAAGGCCACTTTTTAGCCAGGGTTGAGTTAAGGTTAAAGGCTTTTGTGTGTGGCTAGTGGTTGGGGTTGGTTGGTTTTTGCCACTTCCATGGAGAGTTAGGAGTTTGGGATTTGGGTTTCCTCAGCCACACTTCTAGCTGGAGGTTGATTCTGACTTTCCAGACACTTGTATCTGAGTGGGATGGGAGTTGGACTTTTAGCTTTTTAGAACTCCATTTTATATATTTTTAATGGGTTATGTGGTCAGGGCTGGGGCTGCAAATGGGGAATAGTGACATTTCTGCACTTATTAAAATCATTTTGTGACGATTAAGATAAAAAGTAGAAACTCAACTCCGATTTTTGGCTAAGCTTTGGTACTATTATTCCGACAACATTAGGCAGGCCACTAAAGAATGTGTCAGATATATGATCCTTGGAACACCTTGTTTTATTCACCCCATTAAATTATACAGTGACCATATGGGAGACTCTTAAAAGTCTTACACATGTCCACATATTCAAAAGAACATTTTAATACTTTTGATGTCCTCTTCAGGTAATAGGTATTCTCCTCCTCCTCCTGCAGAGACAGAACATGTTCAGCTCGAAGCTGTTCAAAGCTCCCAGTCCTAAAAACTCTATTACAAATATAACTGAAGAAACTTAAATCATCTCCAGTCTCTATTACAACTTATAAAACATTGCTGTTTCTTGTTGCCCAATCATTCTTGCAAATGACCTCTTACATTTAAAGAATAATGTGTGGGTTTTGACACCTTGACATTACATTTTTTGACAGTTTTGAAGCCATACTATACTATGACATTTTTTGACCGTTTCTGATGCCATACTATGACATTTTTTGACCGTTTTTGAAGCCATACTATACTATGACATTTTTTCATGTTTTTTGAGGCCATACTATACTACCAACGTTTTTTGGCATTTCTGATGCTGTACACAAGAAGCATTTTGTGACCATTTTGAAGCCATACTATACTATGGCATTTTCATATTTTGAGGCCTTTTATACTGGCATTTCCATGTTTTTGACGCCATACATACTACTATGACATTTTTTGATGGTTTAATGCACAGCATTTTTGTGACCCGTTTCTGGCGCGCCTGCTGTAACTTTGTTTTTTCATGTTTTGGCCATATATACTATACCCGTTTTGACGGCCGTTTCTGGCCATACTATACTACCAGCATTTTGATAGTTTTGGGTAACGCCCACTATACTGGCAGCATTTTTAGCGCCATAAAAATACTATGACAATTTTCATGTTTCTGGCGCCATATATGACATTTTGTGACCGTTCTGGCGCCATACTATACTATGACATTTTTCATGTTTGCAGCGCCGCACTAACCCTATGACATTTTGCGGGCCGTTTCAGCGCCATACTATACAGCGATTTTTTCATGTTTTTTGATACTGTACTATACGCAATAATTTTTATGTTTCGGCGCTTCGCCTTGCTCTACTATGACATTTGCCGGCGTTTCAGCGCCATACTATACTATGACGCATTTTCTGTTTTTTTGGCCATACTATGCGTTTCTCTGTGTTTTTGACGCCCGCTTCTGTTCTGTAACATTTTCTGATAGTTTTGATGCCTTACTATACTATGACATTTTTCGCTGTGTTTTTGACGCCATACTGCCCTAGCAGCGGTACGGCCGTTTTGAAGCCATACTATACACAGCTTGCATTTTCATGTTTTGGCCTTTAAAATACTACAGCATTTTCATGTTTTGAGCCACCACTATCTTACCCCCACCCCCCCCTATGACATTTTTGACCGTTTCGACACTATACTACCAACATTTTCATGTTTTGGCCATACTATACTGACATTTTGTGACCGTTTCCTGACGCCATACTATACTATGACAATTTTTCATGTTTTTGAGGCCATACTATACTGGCACCATGTTTTTGGCGCCATACTACTCTGACATTTTCATGTTTTGGCTTATACTATACCATTTCATGTTTTTGTATACTACTATGCCATTTTGACGTTTCTGGCATCATACCTATGCCTGACATTTTTTCATATTTTTTGGGAAGCCCTTACTATACTAAACATTTTTGATAGTTTTGATGCCTTACTATACTATGACATTTTGACGTTTTTAGTATACTATACTACTGACATTTTCCATGTTTTTTTAACCTTTTATACTACCAGCATTTTGGCAGTTTTGAAGCCATACTATACTACCTTTTTCATGTTTTTTGACGTCCTTCTGACATTTCTGATGTGAATTTTGATGCCTTACTATACTATGACATTTTCATGTTTTGATGCCATATATAAACATTTTGACGTTTTAAAAATACCTATACTACATTTCCTGTTTTGTTATATATCTGACATTTTGATGGTTTTAGGCATATACATATTTCCTGTTTTGAGGCCATATGACATTTTGATGGTTTTTGAAGCCATATATACTATGACATTTTCCTGTTTTTGAACATGCCTTACTACCCAGCATTTTGATGGTTTTAGCCATACTATACTATGACATTTTCATATTTTGGCATATATACTATGACATTTTTTTCATGTTTTTTGACACATACTACTAAACATTTTCATGTTTTTGACCATATACTACAACATTTGTTCATTTTGGCATATACTATACTATGACATTTTTGACAGTTTGAAGCCATACTATACTATGACATTTTTGATGGTTTTTGATGCCTTACTATACCTCAAGTGTTTTGGCACTTTATACTATGGGCATTTTTCCTTTTTTCCGCCCTTTTATGACATTTTCATGTTTTTGGCCATATATAACATTTTGGTTTGAAATGCCTATCTGCAGCATTTTTTTTCTACATGTTTTAACGCACTATACTATGACATTTTTGATGCTTTTTGATACTATTACTATACTACTGACATTTTTTCATGTTTTGGCCTTAGCACTATACTATGACATTTGTTCACCATGTTTTGGCATATATTTACATTTTCATATTTTTATTTTCATACTATACTGCCATTTTTTTGGCCGTTTCTGGCGCCATACTATACTATGACATTTTTCATATTTTTTGACCGCACTATGCTATGACATTTTTGACAGTTTTGAAGCCATACTATGCCTTTTCATGTTTTTGGCGTCATACTATTCTATGACATTTTCTGATGGTTTGATGCCTTACTACTTACTATGACCATTTTTTTCTGTGTTTTTTGGCGCCATACTATATACTGACATTTTTTTGACCGTTTTGAGCACCACTAACTACTGACATTTTTTGCTTGGCTCTGGCTTCGCTATACTAGGCATTTTTCTGTGTTTTGGCGCTTGTAGAAATACCGCGGCATTTTTTCATCGACGCGGTATGCCTCTTATGACATTTTTGACCGTTTCACGGCCTTACTATATACTATGACATTTCATGTTTTTTTGGCCTTCATACTATATACATGACACCCATTTTTCATGTTTTGTGCTTCTTACTATAACATTTTTTGTGTTTTTTAGCCATACTATACTATGACAATTTCATGTTTTTGAGGCCATACTATACTATGACATTTTTCATGTTTTAGCTATACTATACTATGACATTTTCATGTTTTTGGCGCCACTATACTATGACATTTTCATGTTTTGGCATATACTATACTATAACGTTTTCATGTTTTGATGCCATATACTATGACATTTTTTTCGTATTTTTAACGCCATACTATACTATGACATTTTTGTGACCGTTTCTGACGCCATACTACTATGACGGTACCATGTTTTTTGAGGCCATACTGGTGACATTTTTTCTGTTTTTGGCCTTCATACTATACTATGACATTTCATGTTTTTTGATGCCTTACTATGCTATGACGTTACAGTACTATTTTATCTCTGTGGCCCTCTTTGTCTTGTGCCTTTTGCGCATTTTGACGTTTCATTACTACTATATGACGTTTTCATGTTTTTGACAGCCATACTATACTATAATTTCCATGGCGTGCCCATACTACATTTGGCCGTTTTTGAAGCCATACCTGCAGCATTTTCATATTTTTGGCATACATACTAGGCATTTTTCATGTTTTGATACCACTTTTCTACTATGACTTGTTTCATGTTTTGACACCCTGCTATATTGCAAACATTTTTGGTGTTTTGTTGCATTACACTCTGTGATATTTTTCATTTTTTCGCCGCGCCACTATACTATGACATTTTGGCGACAGTTTTTGAAACCATACTATATACGCAGCATTTTTGATGGTTTTGTTTTGCTTACTATACTATGACATTTTTCTGCTTTTGCGGCTGCTTTATACTATGACATTCTTTGGCGTTTCGGCGCCGCCTATACTATGGCGCTTTTCATGTTTTTGAGGCCACACTATACTATGACATTTTGTTCATGTTTTTTGATGCCTTCGCGTTTTTCATGTTTTTTGGCCATATATACTATGACATTTGTGACCATTATTGACGCCATACTATACCATGACATTTTCATGTTTTTTTAGCGCCATAAAAATATAACGTTTTTCATGTTTTTGGCGCCATGCTATACTATATGACAGCGTTTTTTGACAGTTTTGGTACCCACTACTATGACATTTTCTATGTTTTTGACGCCATACTATACTATGACCGTTTTGATGTTTTGATGTATGCCTATGTACTACATGACATTTTACGACCGTTTCTGATGCCATACTATACTATGACATTTTTTGACCCGTTTCTGACGCCCATACTATACTACAACATTTTCTCATGTTTTTTGGCCTTCGCCACCTATACTATAACATTTATTTCATAACGGCGCCCATACTATGACGTTTTTCATGTTTTTTGGCCTTCATACTATACTATGACATTTTTTGATGAAAGTTTGACGCCATACTATCACATGACATTTTTTTGATAGTTTTGAAGCCATACTATACTATGACATTTTCACTGTTTTTGAGGCCCATACTATACTATGACATTTTTCCTTTTTTGATGCCATACTATACTATGACATTTTGACCGTTTCTGGCGCCATACTATACTTCTGACATTTTTCCTACATGTTTTAGCGTAGCTTTATACTATAACATTTTGTGTTTTGACGCCATACTATGACTTGTTTGTGACCGTTTTGAAGCCATACTATATGACATTTTTGACAGTTTTTGAAACCATACTATACTATGACATTTTCATGTTTTGGCGTACTATTCTGCAACATTTTCTGATGGTTTTGATGGCTTACTATACTGCCAACATTTTTCATGTTTTTTTCTTCATACTATATACTATGACATTTTGACACGTTTTTAAACCATACTATACTGGCATTTTTCATGTTTTCCTGACGCCATACTATACTATGACATTTTTTTCATGTTTTTTTTGGCGCCATAAAAATACTATGACATTTTTTCATGTTTTGACCATACTATGCTACTTAAGGCATTTTTTGACCGTTTCTGAAGCCTTACTATACCTATGACATTTTCATGTTTTTACAGCGCCATACTATACTATGACATTTTTCATGATTTTGGCCAGCATACTATACTATGACATTTTTGACCGTTTGGCCATACTATACTGCAAACTTGTTTCATATTTTTGAGAGCCACTATACTATGACATTTTGATGTTTTTAAACCATACTATACTATGACATTTTCCTGTTTTTGAGGACCATACTATACTATGACACGCAGTGGTTTTGATGCCTTACTATACTATGACATTTTTGACAGTTTTTTTGAAGCCATACTATACTATAACATTTTTCATGTTTTTGTGCCATACTTTATACTATGACCCATTTTTTGACAGTTTTGTTACTTTATACTATGACATTTTCTATGTTTTTGGCCTTCATACTATATACTAATGACATTTTGACGTTTGAAGCCATACTATACTATGACATTTTTGTGTTTTTGACGCCATACTATACTATGACATTTTTCATGTTTTTGATGCCATACTATACTATGACATTTTGACAGTTTTTGAAGCGCCTTATACTATGACATTTTTTTGATGGTTTTACGAGCCATACTATACCATGACATTTTTCCCTGTTTTGAGGCCATACTATACTGACATTTTTGATGGTTTTTGAAGCTATACTATACTATGACATTTTTCCTGTTTTTTGAGGGCCGCGCTACTATGTATGACATTTTGATGGTTTTGAAGCCATACTATACTATGACATTTTCCTGTTTTTGAGCCATACTATACTATGACATTTTTTGATAGTTTTTTTTGAAGCCATACTATACTATGACATTTTTTTTTCCTGTTTTTGAGGCCATACTATGACATTTTTCATGTTTTTTTGACTTTACTATACTATTCCATTTTTTTGACCCGTTTCTGGCGCCCATACTATACTATGACATTTTCATGTTTTTTGGCTTCACTTTATACTATGACATTTTTCATGTTTTTGATGCCATACTATACAATGACATTTTTTCATGTTTTTGACTTCCATACTATACTATGACATTTTTGATGGTTTGTTCTTACTATACCTGATATTTTTTATGTTTTTAGCTTCCTTTTATACCTGACATTTTTTGACAGTTTTGAAGCCATACTATACTGACATTTTGATGGTTTTTGATGCCTTACTATACTATGACATTTTCATGTTTTTTTGACGCCATACTATACTATGACATTTTTTCGCCATTTTTCACGCCATACTATGACATTTTTCATGTTTTGGCGCCCATACTATACTAAGCATTTTTTGACAGTTTTTTGAAGCCATACTATACGCAGCATTTTTTCATGTTTTGGCCTTTTTATACTATGACATTTTGATGGTTTTGATGCCTTACCATACTGCGGCATTTTTCATGGTATATATACTATGACATTTTTGATGGTTTTTGTTTATTACTATATTTATATTTTTCATGTTTTTTAGCGCTTCATACTATACTATGACATTTTTGACATTTGAAACCTTTTATACTGTGTAATTTTCATGTTTTTTGATGCCATATATACTATGACATTTTGATGGTTTTTTTGATACTTTTATACTATGATATTTTTCATGTTTTTTGGCGCCCTTCGCCTCAATACTATGACATTTTATGACGTTTTTTGAAACCGCGCCTTTTATACTATGACATTTTTTCATGTTTTTTGAGGCTATACCATACTATGACATTTGTTCATGTTTTTGACGCCATAAAAATACTATGACATTTTTCATGTTTTGAGGCCATACTATACTATATGACATTTTTGACCGTTTCTGAAGCGCCTATACTATTTTTTTTTCATGTTTTTTGAGGCCATACTATACTATGACATTTGTTCATGTTTTGATGTAATATACGACATTTTTTCATGTTTTTTGGCGCCATACTATACTATGACATTTTTTCATGTTTTGGTATATACTAACTACTACCAGCATTTTACTTGTGACCGTTAATATACTATACTATGACATTTTTCTGTATTTTTAGCGTATAAAAATACTATGACATTTTCATGTTTTTTGTACCATACTATACTATGACATTTTTGATTTTGGGCCATACTATACTATGACATTTTCCTTGTTTTTCAGCCATACTTTATACTACAGAAAGAAGCATTTTGAAAGTGGTTTTTTGGCGCCATACTATACTATGACATTTTTTGACGTTTTTGAAAAGCCATACTATACTGGCATTTTCATGTTTTGACGCCATGCCCCACTGCAACTTGTTTTCTCCCTATTTTTTGGCATATACTATACTATGACATTTTGACAGGTTTTGAAGCCATACTATACTGACATTTTCCACATGTTTTTGGCGTCATACTATTCTACAACATTCTGATGGTTTTGATACTATACTATGACATTTTCATGTTTTGATGCTACATACTATATACTATACAACATTTGCGGCCGTTTTTTGAAACCATACTATACTGTGTTTTCATGTTTTTAGCGCCATACTATACTATGACATTTCATGTGCGATGCCATACTATACTATGACATTTTTTTGACAGTTTTTGAAGCCACTTCTATACTATGACATTTTTGATGGTTTTGAAGCCATACTATACTATGACATTTTTCACCATTTTTTGAGGCCATACTATACTATGACATTTTTTTGGTTTTGAAACCATACATACTATGACATTTTTCCCTGTTTTTGAGGCCATACTATACTATGACATTTTTTGAGTTTTGAAGCCATACTGCTCTGCGGCATTTTTCCTGTTTTGAGACCATACTATACTATGACATTTTTTGATGGTTTTGAAACCCATACTATACTATGACATTTTTCCTGTTTTGAGGCCATACTATGACATTTTTCATATTATTTTTTTAGCGCCATACTATACCTTTCCATTTTTAACCGTTCTGGCGCCATGCTATACTATATTTTTCATATTTTTAACCATACTATACTATGACATTTTTTCATGTTTTTTTGATACCCATACTATACTATGACATTTTACACCATGTTTTTTGACAC
This sequence comes from Lates japonicus, assembly GCA_033238685.1. Classification (NCBI taxonomy): domain Eukaryota; kingdom Metazoa; phylum Chordata; class Actinopteri; family Centropomidae; genus Lates; species Lates japonicus. The sequence goes on from BRZM01000067.1 coordinate 2,525,943, forward strand.
CATACCACTATACTACAGCTTGTTTTGATAGTTTTTGATGTATACTATGATATTTTTCATGTTTTTTGACACCCTTACTATACTATGACATTTTTTGACAGTTTTGAAACCATACTATACTATGACATTTTGAGTAGTTTTGATGCCTTACTATACTATGACATTTTTGTGTTTTTTTTTGGCCCTTCATACTATACTGACATTTTTCATGTTTTTCGCCATACTATAATGACATTTTTTTTTCATGTTTTGACCATACCTATGTAACATTTTGGCGGATTTGAAGCCATACTATACTATGACATTTTCATGTTTTGGCATATACACATACTATGACATTTTTTGATGGTTTTGATGCCTTACCGCCGCTGAAGCATTTTTTTCATGTTTTTAACATACTATACTATGACATTTTTGATAGTTTTTGATGCCTTACTATACTATATTTTTTTCTGTGTTTTTGGCGCCATACTATACTGCAACTGTTTTTGACAGTTTTTGAAGCCATACTAACCATGACAATTTTTTTTGCACGTGCCATACTATACTATGACATTTTGATGGTTTGTTTTGCTTACTATACTATGATATTTTTTCATGTTTTTTTGGCCATACTATATACTATGACATTTTGTGACGTTTTGAAACCCTACTATACTATGACATTTTTCATGTTTTTGAGGCCATACTATACTATGACATTTATTCATGTTTTTGGCGCCATAAAAATACTATGACATTTTCATGTTTTTGAGGCCATACTATACTATGACATTTTTGACGTTCTGAAGCCTTACTATACTATAACATTTTCATGTTTTTTGAGCCATACCTATACTATGACATTTGTTCCATATTTTTTGATGCATAATATACAAGCATTTTTCATGTTTTTGACGCCATACTATACTGACATTTTTCATGTTTTTTGACTTCATACTATATACTATGACGTTTTGTGACAGTTAACAACCCAACACACTAGCCACTATGACATTTTTCATGTTTTTTATTATGTAAAATACTGTGTGTTTTCATGTTTTTGACGCCATACTATACTATGACATTTTTTTTTGATGGTTTTTTTTTTTGAGCCATACTATACGCAACTGTTTTCATGTTTTTAGCGCCATACTATACTATGACATTTTTGATGGTTTGGCCATACTATACTATGACATTTTTGACGTTTGAAACCATACTATACTACTTGACATTTCATGTTTTAGCCATACTATACTGACATTTTCTCATGTTTTGACGCCTGTACTATACTATGACATTTTTTTGACAGTTTTTGAAGCCATACTATACTAACATTTTTATGTTTTTGACGTCATACTATTCTATGAGCATTTCTGATAGTTTTGATACCCTTACTATACTGACATTTTCATGTTTTTGATGCCACGCACTATGACATTTTTTTTGTGACCGTTTTGAAGCCGCCACTATGACATTTTTTCCTACATGTTTTCTGACGCCCATACTATACTGACATTTTCATGTTTTTGCCAGCATCGCGAAAATACTATGACATTTTTCATGTTTTTGGGGCGCTTTTATACTATGACTTTTGACAGTTTTGAAGCCTTACTATACTATGACATTTTTCCGCTGTTTTTGTTTATACTATACTATGACATTTTCATATTTTTTGAATATATATGCTATGACTTCATTTTTTCATGTTTTTGGCCATACTATACTACCTTATTGACATTTTCATGTTTTTTGAGGTATACTATACTATGACATTTTCATGTTTTTGGCATGTACTATACTATGACATTTTTCATGTTTTTTGGCCATACTATACTATGACATTTTCCATGTTTTTGGCTTGCTATACTATGACATTTTTGACCGTTCTGACTCCATACTTTATACTATGACATTTTCATGTTTTTTGAGGCCATACTATACTATGACATTTTTTGATGGTTTTGAAGCCCTTACTATGCCTTGTTTTTATTTTTGAGGTTCCATACTATACTATGACATTTTGATGGTTTTTGATGCCTTACTATACTATGACATTTTTGACAGTTTTGACCATACTATACTTCGACATTTTTTCATGTTTTTGGCGCCATACTACTACTATGACATTTTGACAGTTTTGAAGCCATACTATACTATGACATTTTTGTGTTTTTGAATATACTATACTATGACATTTTCTGATGGTTTTGATGCTATACTATACCATGACATTTTCATGTTTTTCGGCGCCATACTATATACTATGACATTTTTGACCGTTTTCGAAACCGCGCCACTACTATGACATTTTTCATGTTTTTGAGGCCATACTATACTATGACTTGTTTTTCATGTTTTTCACGCCATACTATACTGTTTTTGGTGGTTTCTGGCCATACTATACTATGACATTTTCATGTTTTTGAGAACCACTTTTATATGACATTTTTGGTGGTGGTTTTGATGCCTTGCTATACTATGACATTTTTTGACATTTTTTGAAGCCATGCTATACTATGACATTTTTCATGTTTTCAGCCATACTATACTATGACATTTTGACAGTTTTGAAGCCATACTATACTATGACATTTTTTCATGTTTTTGGCTGTATATATACTATGACGTTTTTGACGTTTTTTGAAGCCATACTATACTGTTTTCATGTTTTTTTTGGTAATACTATACTATGACATTTTCATGTTTTGATGCCATACACTATACTGCAACATTTTGACAGTTTTAGTATACTATACTATGACATTTTCCTGTTTTGAGGCCATATACTATGACATTTTTTGATGGTTTTCGGGAAACCCTTTTCTAGCATACTATGACGCAATTTTCCTGTTTTTTGAGGCCATACTAAACATTTTTCATGTTTTTGGCCTTCATACTATACTATGCCATTTTGACCGTTTCTGGCCACTATACTATGACATTTCATGTTTTGACGTCATGCCTGACATTTTGACAGTTTTTTGAAATCATACTATACTATGACATTTTTGTGTTTTTGGCCTTAGCCACTATACCAAACTGTTTCATGTTTTTGGCGTCATACTATATGTAACATTTTGACAGTTTTGAAACTCATACTATGCAAGCATTTTGTGTTTTTAGCTTCATACTATACTACATTTTCATATTTTTGAAGCCATACTATACTAAATGACATTTTCATATTTTTTTTAGGAGCCATACCACTATGACATTTTGATTTTGAGCCATACTATACTATGACATTTTTTCATGTTTTTGAGCCATACTATACTATGACATTTTTGACAATTTTTAAACCATACTAACACAACATTTTCATGTTTTGGCGTATACTATACTATGACATTTTCTGTGTTTTTAGTAGCCATACTATACTATGACTTGTTTTGATGGTTTTTGAAGCCTTTTTATACTATGACATTTTCATGTTTTTGGGCCATACTATGCTATGACGTTTTTCATGTTTTTTGATGCCATACTATACTATGACTTGTTTTCCATGTTTTTGATGCCATACCTCTGGCTTTTTGGTTTTGAAGCCACATACTATACTGTAACATTTCATATTTTTTGAGGCCATACTATGCTATACCCAACATTTTTTTGATGGTTTTTGAAGCCGCACTATATGACATTTTAATGTTTTTGAGGAGCCATACTATACTACCTGACATTTTTCACATGTTTTTAGCGCCCATACTATACTGCAGCATTTTCATGTTTTTTGGCCTTCATACTATACTATGACATTTGTGACAGATTTTGAAGCCATACTATACTATGACATTTTCATGTTTTTGGCCATACTATACCAGCATTTTTTCATGTTTTTGACGCCATACTATACTATAACTTGTTTTTATATTTTTTGGCCATACTATACTATGACATTTTCATGTTTTTGACGCCATACTATACTATGACATTTTTCATGTTTTTGACGCCGCCCACTATACTATGACATTTTTCATTTTTTTGGCCTCCATACTATACTATGACATTTGACCGTTTCTGAGGCCATACTATACTATGACATTTTCTATTTTGGCATGCCACTATGACATTTTTGACGGTTTTGAGGCCTTACTATACTATGACATTTTGCCACTTACATTTTTGGCTTCATACTATACTATGACATTTTATTACTTTTTCTACTATGACATTTGTGACAGTTTTTGACTTTCACTATACTATGACATTTTGACAGTTTTGAAACACACTATGCCTGCGGCATTTTTCATGTTTTGGCGCTACACTATGAAGAAGGCATTTTTGACCGTTTTGGATAACACATACTATGACATAGCTATACTATGACAGTTCTTAATATGGTTTTTGATGTTTTGGTATGCTGGCATTTTTGATGTCTTAGTATAAGAGACATTCACTTATATTTTGGATTACTCTTTCTTCTGTATTGCTATTATATCACAGATTAGTTTTTACTGTTACCTCTAATATTACATTACTTTTACCATTACATAATACCTTTCTTAATATACTTTTTAATTACCCTTTTCTAAATTTACAGATACTGAACACCAAACAATTTTAAGGTCAGTGGCTGTGTTGGACAGTTGATGTTCAATTGTTCGTGGATACACCTGGAGACTCTGTCCTGGTCACAAGAACTTCATTGTATGAAGGCGATTTTCGCGATAGTGGACTCCCACTTTTGTAAGGATGGGCGACACCTGGGAAATCAAAAGAAACATACAAAGGAAAATGATCAATACACTACACCTATTCCTCATCAACAGTTAATCATGAAAACACAGATATATATTTAACAAACATTTAAAAATTGTTTCAGAAATCAACAGATGACTGGCATCCTTCACGAACCTGGCATCAAATATTTGGGAAAAGTCAAATGACTGGTAAGTGTGTGTCTATCAACTAATTACTGAAATAATCATGTAATATTACTCTGAACACACAATAATAATAACATTTTATGGGTAAGTACACATTTTTGAATGCAAGAGATTTTAACGTAGGCCCTATGTTATACTTCAGTAAAAATTACAGTATTTCTTTCTTACATTATTTAATATTGCAGTTACTTTATTATTACACCCGCCCGCCTTACTATTTATACACGTGCTACTGAATACTGAACTTTTATAAACAATGTCGGTGCTCTGTATTTGGGCCAGTTGATATAAAGCGGTTTGTGAATTGCCTGAAGGCCTACTGTCCGCAATTCTCAAAGAACATTCATTACAAAGTCTCTGTGATCGTGGACTACGTCTCTGCGGTAGCGGACAATGTCTCTGAAATTTATAGACCAGCGTCTCTCTGTGATCCTTAGACAATGTGGTTGTGATCGCATTGGGCGATGTCTCTGAGATCATAGGCAGTCTCTGGCAGTGTCAGCTAATGTCCATGATCGGCAGGCAGTGCCATGAAGTGGTCAGTGACCCCGTCTCCTTGATTCTACTCGCGCCAAAAGGTCTCTCTGAAGCATGGGACAATGTCTCTCTGATCACGGACAACGTCTCTCATCACTTTGAGCAAAATTCTGCGATCACCGGACAATGTCTCTAGTGCGTGGGCGATGTCTCCCTCATCCTCAGCAATGTCTCTCTCGATCATGGAATGACGTCTTGGCGTGTAGTTCACGTGGTGGGCAGTGTAGTGACCTGGGAGGAAATCAAAGAAACATACTAAGGAAGATGATCAGCCACTACTACCTATTCCAACGCATAACTTCAGCTGGAAAAATATTCAACATCACACAGCTGAACCAGAAAGATTTGACAAACATTAGAGGCTGTTTCAGAGAAATCAACAGTTGGCTGTCATCACCTCATAGAATAACAACAACAAATATTTGGGAAAAGTGATGAAATGATTATTAATTTGACATCCAACTAATCACTGAGCAGTCATGTATGTTTCTGTGAACTACTGTAATAATAAATACTAACAGTTCAGTAATATTTTGAATACAGGATCTTAACGTATTTTATTATACTTCAGTAAAATTGGTATTTCAACGCTACCTGAGCGGTGACACAGAAATCATTATTTCAAAGTTCAACCTTCTTCTTCATATTCTTTTGCATTCAAAATGTCTGTTTGCATGTTCATTAATGAATAACATGAATTTACAAAGGTCTTAACAGAGGTTATGTAGAAATTATGCGTGAAATAAGTGTAGAACTGGTTGTTACACACTGTAAAGATATTAAAATCACCCTCCTGATAACGGTTAAAATTATTCCCTTATGAATTTTCCTCAAATCCATTATTTTTTATTTTATGCAGAATTGATATTGTTTTGTCTTGATTGTAATCTGGTATATCAACATAGCCACACACAAGATGAAATTTCTAGTCATATTACACGAAAATCAGAGCTGAAGTTAAAGATGTTTTCAGTCCCCATTTTGACTGGTCTGCTGTAACAACATCTGACGTTATTTTGCTTGCTATGCTGTGACATTTTTACTTCTATTTTGGTTACTATTACTTCTGCGTACCTTTTATGACGAATTGCATGCTACTGTTACCTCCTAGCCATTAGATTACTTTTCCATTATGTACTTTTCTATTACATAACCTAAATTTACAAAGTTTGTTGTTGCAAACTACACATCCCATTAACAGATTAACTTTGACTATGACATCTCTTTATTTCAATGTTGCTAATTACTTTTATGAACTACAATAATACAAATTGCGCCACATTATTTTAATATTGCCAGATTACTTCTATTGTATTACACTTTTCTGATATACTGAATACAGACATAAACAATGTCAGTGCTGTGTTGGACAGTTGATGTAAGCGGTTGTGAATTACCTGAAGGTCTCTGTCTGGTCTCCAAGAACTTCTTCATTGTACAAAGGCTGTGATGCGTGGACTACGTCTGTGATCAGCGGACAATGCCGAGATTGGACAAAGTCTCTGTGATCATAGACAATGTCGTTGCGATCGTGGACGATATCTCTGAGATCATAGACAGTACTCTGTGATCGTGCTGTCTCCATGATCACTTGGGCAGTGCCGATCAAATCGGTGACCCCCCATCTCGCCGATTCTATCGCCAAAGGTCTCTGAGCATGGGACAATGTCTCTGATCACGGTTTAAGCGTCTCTCTCATCTTTGACAAGGTCTCTCGATCACGGACGTATCTCTGGTCGTGGGCGATGTCTCCCTCATCCTCAGCGTGTCTCTCCGATCATGGGCGCGTCTTGGCGATCGGTAATGGACTCGTGGTGGAATGATGGTGACACCTGGAGAAGTCAAAGAGAAACAATACTAAGGAGAAATGATCAATACGCACTACTACCACCTGGCTCACCAACACTAACCATGAAAACACAGAGAAAAATATTCAACATCACAGCCTGAACCAGAAGATTTTGACAAACGATGAGGCTGTTTCAGAAAATCAACGTTGGCTGTCATCACCTCCTGAAACTCCAACAACAACAAAAACCTTGGGAAAAAGTGAAATAGATTATTAATTTTGTGTCCATCAACTAATCACTGAAACGATGGTAATATTTCTGTGAACTGCACAACAATAATAAATACTAACAGTTCAAGTAGCAAACAATATTTTAGATCGGGATCACGCTTGTGTTGTTTATTATACTTCGGTAAAGATCACAGGTATTTCTTCACCACAAACCGGTGACATAAGAATCATTATTTCAAAGTTCAACCTTCTTTACCCATTAACCGCCGCATTCAAAATGTCTGTTTTGCATTGTTTTCATTTTAATGAATAACGGCTAAATTTACAAAGGTCTTAACAGGTTATGTGAAAATTGTAGTAAATAGAGGTGTAGAACTGGTTGTTACACATAACAGAATATTATTAAAATCACCTCTGACCAACGTTAAAATTAACGCCGCGTTTCCTCAATCCATTGTTTGTTGTGGGTATTGTTTTATGCGGTGTAATCTAGTATGTCTAGCATACACAGATTGAGGTCTGATCATGCAATCAAACTGAAGTTAAGATGTTTTTCAGTCCCATTTGGGCTGATCCTTAACAACAACAACATCGGCATTTGTACTGCTACTATATGAGCATTTTACTTCTATTTTGGATTACTGTACTTCTGCATTGTACCTTATGACAGATTACTTTTACTGGCTTTACCCTCTAATATTAGATTACTTTTCCCATTATGTACTTTCTAATTACATATTACTTCTAAATTTAAAGTTTGTTATTTGCAAACTACATCAAGTAACAGATTACTTTGACTATGACATCTTATTTCTGATATTGCTAATTACTTTTATGGTTCTATTAATACAGAATACTTATACATTATTTTGTCATGCAGATTACTTCTATTATTACACTTTTCTGATATACTGAATACTGAACATAAACAATGTCAGTGCTCTGTGTTGAACAGTTGATGTAAAGCTGTTTGTGAATTACCTGAAGGCCTCTGTCCTGGTCTCAAAAGAACTTCTCGTGCCCACGAACTCTGTGATGGGCGGGGCTACGTCTCTGTGACCGGGCAATGTCTCGATTATGGACAAAGTCTCTGTGATCCTGGAGCAATGTCTTTGTGGTGTGGGCGTGTCTCTGAGATGTAAACTGATGTCTCTGTAGTCATGCTAATGTCTCCATGATCGCGGGCAGTGCCCAAATCAAATCCAGTGACCCCGTCTCCGCCGATTCTATATGCGGGTCTCTCTGAAGCACAGGACAATGTCTCTGATCACGGACAGCATGCCTCATCTTTGACAAGGTCTCTGCGATCCACCCGGACAATGTCTCTGAGTAAGTGGGCGATGTCTCCTCATCACCAAGCCTCGATCATGGACATATCTCTCCGATCATGGACGGCGTCTTAGCGGTCGTGGACTACGTGGTGACACCTGGAGGAAATCAAGAGAAACATACAAAGGAAAATGATCCATGCCTACTGCCTGTTCCTCCCACAACACTAGCCATAAGCTTGAGAGAAATATTCAACATCACAGCTGAACCAGAAGTTAATGACATTTCGCCATATTATACTAAGACATTGTCATGCCTTACTATAATTATATTTTTTCACAACATTTTGGTATGCTATACTACTAACATGTAGGGCAATTTGGCAGCCACCCTGCGTCTGCTACTGTTCAAGGTTTCTACCTCCTAAAGGTTTTCTGCTTGCCACTGTCGCCTAGTGCTGCTCATGGTGGGGGTGTTGGGTCTCTTTCACCAATCAAATAACATAAAGAGTACGGTCTAGACACCATACTATCCATGACATTTTGCTCTTATTACATTATGACTTTTTTGACAGTTTTGATGTCTTACTACTGATTTTTTTGTACTACTTCACCAAGTTACAAATTACTTTTACATTCCTTCCTTCTATTAATGTAGATTACTTATATATTGTTTTTATATTGCCAAGTGCCTTATTTATAACACTTTCGTGGAAACTGAATACCGAACATAAACGGTTAAATGTCAGTGCTCTGTGTTGAACCCGTTGATGTAAGCTGTTTGTAATTACCTGAAAGCCTCTGTCTGGTCTCAAAGAACTTCTTCATTGTACAAAGTCTCTGTGATCGTGGACTACACGTCTCTGTGATAGGGACAATGTCCTGAGATTATGGACAGAGTGCAACGATCGCAAACGATAACCGTTGTGATCGTGGGCGATGTCTCTGAGGATCGCCAGGCGGTGATTATCTGTGATCATCCTTAGTATCCATGACCGGCGGGCGGGCATCACCATCAATCGGTGACCACGATCTCCGGCGATTCTATCGCAAAGGTCTCCTCTGAAGCGTGGGACAATGTCTCTGATCACGGACAACGTCTCTCTCATCTTGGTAAAGGTCTCTGCCATCACGGACAATATCTCTGATCGTGGACGATGTCTCCCTCATCCTCAACAATGTCTCTCCGATCATGGACCATGTCTCTGCGACCATCGACAATGTCTCTCTGAATGCTGGCAATGCCGACTAATCAGGGACAGAGTCACCGTGAATCATGAACAGTGTCTCTGATCGTGGACGATGTCTCCCTCATCCTCAACAATGTCTTTCCAATTGTGGATGACGTCTCTGCGATTGTGAACAATGTCATGGAAGTGGTGACACCTGGAGGAAATCAAAGAGAAATGTACTAAAGAAAATTATGAAAATGATATTGTTTGGTGAGGAGGTGAGGAGAGCTGCAGTCAATTTGTCCACAGACAAAACATTGACAACTATTAGGATACATATTTTTTTTAAACCAAGAATGCCAAATATTTGCTTCAAAACAGAGACTTGAGAGGTGAAAAGTTTGTCATATGATAAATCAAATCAAATACTGTTGATTAAGCCAAACAAGACATCTGAAAATATCACCTTGAGCTCTGAGCAATTACAGTTAGTACATTTTTTTCTGATTTAATAGACACAATAAGTACAAGTATTCTTTTAACGCCTCTGTGATTAAAACTTATCAAAAGCTCGAGTCTTCATCCAAGAGCGTGGCCGAGGCGGCACCTCAAATTGCTGTTGCTAACGCTTACATCCAGGTTTAAAGCGGACAGGTACAGACACAATATAATACAAAATGACCACAAACAGACTCAAGACGATGACAACGACATGATAGACCGCTATAAACTGAGTAAACCATGACCAGGATGGAACACAAAATTAAAGAGATGCACATGTGGGTAAAGTGACTGGAAAACAATTAGAACATGGATTAAAACAGGGCGCTATAGAGCCATTTTGCATCGCCCATGGACGAGACCCCTGAAACAGGTAAATTTTCACCAGGTCTGACGCATGTGCAAAGTTTCGTGAGTTTTTGAGCGACTGTAGGTCCTCTAAAAGGCGATTCATTTCGGACGATAATATTAATAAGAATCGGCGCTATTCCAATAGGAATAATAAGTCATTTGAGCTCAAGAGATCGTTGTGTTTCCACCCGTCCACACTGGGGGTCCACAACACTCAACAAACACACTCTTACCCACGCGATATAAACGACTGAAGGCTAATGTTAACGCTCACCACTAACCACCACAAATGCTAACGCTAGACGCTAGCTTGTTCGCTCCTTAGCCTTACCTCACCGCAGGTGCGATCAGCGTCCAGCCTCACTCGTGTTCGACAAAAAAGCAGCTTCAAAGTTTGTTTTAGCATCCAGGCTTGTTCGGTGATTAAGTTTTCTCACAGTACTGACAAACCGAGGATACGGATCAAACGTTGGTTTAAATCTGTTTCCCGGATCTCGTTTCTCCGCCTCTCTGCGCTCCACCCATAAGGTCGTGGCCAATGACAACGTCTACGTAGTTCTGCGCATGTGCAGAACGGATGGTGCTTCCGGGTACGAATCGGGCACTGATAGGCGCGGTCGGCAACGTCACCATGACGAATGACTTTAAAACCTCGCGGGAGTAAGGCGCCGGTAGTTTCCTGCTCAGTTTTCTGCAGTTGATTTTCTCCGGCTGCACCAACTTTGAGCCAAAAAAGGTATCCAAAATGGTTAACATTTGTTTTAAAAATGAAATTAAAAACTATATAACATCCCTAAAGGTTTTATCGGAAGAAAATCAGTCTATCAATGAACTATATGAAACAATGTCAAAGTCTCTTGCTTTTTAAGTTACAATCCTGTGTTCTTTTAATACGCTTAAAGCACTTTTGTTAAAATGTCAACCCCTGTGATTATTTTATTTTATTTTATATTATCTTGTTAATGTGTTGCAAGCTTGTAGTGTTTCAAATGCAAGCAAATGTTTCCTCAAATTAGTTTTTTTTTTTTTTTTTTTGTAATTTGATGTGTATTTCAAATTGAAATGTACAATAAATTGTAATTGGGGGAAAAAAAAAAAACTTTGAGCCACGTTTGTGACGACAACACTTTGTCCTGATTGGCTCAGAACTTCACTGACACGTATGACAAGTAGTACATTTTTATTCTAAGACCTTCAGATCAGTTATCTCCTGTGGTTTTCTCTTCCAAAGTTGATCTAAGTTATTTGATCTCTTCCTGACAGCTCATGTTTTACATCTGTCTCTTCCAGATAGAAGCTGTTCATCAGTTTAGTTCAGGTGTTTGTTATTGTTGAAGAAAAGCCCTTATAGGTCATATTTTTATCCTTCATATTTCACCTCTTTTCACTCTTTTTTTTCTCAAGTATGAGTCTTAATGGAACAGAAATTTTTAAAAAGTGAACTCCCCAGAGGTGTTGTAACTTTTCCCCCATACGCCTGAACACATCACCCTGGACGTGTCAACGTTTAGAACAACATATCTTTAGTTGAGTAAACACTGTGTACGTAGGTTTACAAAACAATCTGACATGTCATATTTTTTATTAAAAAAGCACAGAACAGCAGGTTTTCCACAATGAGATCAATATATTTAATGAATTGTGAGAACAACCAGGTAAAAGGTAAATGTCGTCGCTCAGTCACGCTGCGGGAAGTGTGTCCGACTTGACTGTAGTCATTTCCCAGCAGTCAGCGGCAGTTCACATTGACCATCAAGTCAGGCGCAGCCAGCCGCAGTTGATCTCGAATGCCCCTATTAACTGCAAGAAAGATTAGATTTTTACATTTTAACTGGAACTTAGTTTACAATAAGGAAAACACTGTAAGAAGCTGGGTTTTGTTTATATAAGTGATTTTATTTTGACAGTTTACACTAAGAAGAAATAAATAAGAATTCTAAAATCCTAGTTTGTGTTCATTCTTTCTTCAGATATTCTTAGATGTATCGTGAGTGTATCGAATCGTGAGTCCTGCATCAAGTATCAAAGCGAACCGTGAGTCGATTGAATCGTTACACCCCCAGTTATTTGCTACAGTGACATTTTTCCTGCTTTAAAAAAAGGTGCGCTCCTCCGCTCTCCTTTGAGACAAAAACTCACATAGCATGCTACAATGGTAAATGTTAACATGCAGCAAAAAAGTCATGCTTTCAGAAACTCATAGTGACAAATGGATTATTATTCCTGAAGCCTAATACCCTGCACACCCATACAGATGTGCTTATTTTGTCCGATTAGACGTCTTCTCAGGAGTATGTGCGTATGTACTCTCACACTTCCTGTCGTGGCTCCACCCACTTTCAACCTGAGCAGAGGTCTAATCAGCCAGAGGTGAAAATGCATGGACTTACAGTGCTTTTAACTTTACATGTGCAGCTTACACACAGTACAATTTGCACTTGTTTTGTCACAAAGTGAGTGATAACATGGTTTCATATAATGTAGAGAAAAGTTAAGTCTTGTTGCTTTATTTGAGTGTGTGCTCTCTGGTAGTATTAATATTCAGCATACCAATATCAGCCCTCTCAGCTCTATTGGCATGTGCCCGGAGCTGTTGCTGGCAGGTCTCACTCACTACTGGGTGGCCTGGTTGGTAGCTACTCAATGCTCCTCTCTTGCCAAGCAGAGAACGCTATTGGACTCTCCAAGGAAAGCAGTAAGGTGAGGTCAGAGTGTTTGTGTACTGGTGTGTGTGTCTGTGTATATGCATGCCCACGTGTTTGTTTGTAGCTCAGGCTAAATTGTCACACTTGTACTGTTTCATACTGTTATCAGATACTGCCACGCTATTATTGTGAATGTAAATATTACCTTTTGTTGGACGCCAGACTAATTGTTGCACGGGGATAAAAGAAATGCCAAATTCAAGTGGACTGAATAGACGCAGTGGATTGGCTGCAGCTAGTTTGTTGAACCTGAGTTTGGGATCTGTTGCGCTGGGCTCTTTGTCTTGCATTTCCCCTAGCTTCTTTTCTCTTCACTTTCCCTCGCGCTTTCTTTTTGTTGTTGGTGAAATTGTGCATCAATGCAGTCTAAAGCTGTCTCAGTGAAGTGACCCGTGTTTAAATGTTCTGGGGGCGTCTTGTTGAATTGCTCAAACAAATTGCTGTTGATATGAAGATGTGGGGTGGTGTCTCTATTGAGCTGGAGGTTTATACACTTGGCGCAGCATTAGTATTTGCAGGGCACTGAATGGTAGATCTGGCTGAAGTTATGACTTTTGTCTTTAGTCAGTCAATTTGGGTCCTTGTTTTGACTGGGCGCAGTTCCAAACATGTCAAACATATCAAATGCAAATTTTCAGAGGAATGCTTTTCCATTCACAAGTCGTCCTATAGAATTAAGCTTAGCAATGGTTCTGTCAAGACAACTACTGTTCCTGCTTATTCTTTCTATTTATTTACGTTTTTCCTTTCTCAGTTCCAACTCAACCAGCTGACTGAGGCTCAATTCATGATGTCGATAAGCCAATCATTTGCTGAAAAGTTTTAAATCCTTTTCTTGCTGTCATCAGCTGTCAGTTTGGATTCTGACTGAGACAACCCACCTAGTTTTAGTTTACATCAAAACAGTGCAGTGCTTGTATTAGAGGTGCTTTTGTGATATTTAATTTTATACCTAAAATGACAAAATCTATTTTCAAAGCCATTGTATCACAATGGCTCAACCCCCAAGAGTCCAGGTCTAGCCAGAACAAGTCATTTGGATCTCTGGCAACTCTAGATGAAACCTATACCTCTTGCAAAATCATTGAGTGTTGTATGAGTAAGATCATGTATGTTCTGAACTGAATACTGAACTAAGAACCTGCTTGAAAAACACGGCAAAACTAAGTTACATGCGTAGGTGGATTTATTTTCAGTACGGCTGAACTACTACTATTGTCATTAACTGCTAGCGGGTTAGTAGCTAATGAATAAAAGGTAATGAATAACATAGTATATTTATTCACCACTGGATTTTAATCAAGTTGTGTCCTATACAAGATTTACTCCTAAAACAGAACTCCTAAAGACATTTTATTGTTTTCTAGCAAGTTGTATTATTCCTAAGTCCTGAAAAGTCCTTCTATTAGCTCCCAACATACACCAAACAGCAAATCTATCCTCAAGTAACACATGTGTGGCTGTTACCCTATTCAAATGTTGCATGTGATCCCATAAGGTTCCATACTGAAATACAACAGAATACAACAAGTTTATTACAATTAAAAATAATGCACAGTGCTGCTGAGGTTAAAAATCAGTGAGAAACAGAACTTTTCAGTGAAAAGTGCGAATGCATGGACCTAACTGATGCACTTTTCACTCCTTAGTGAAAATATTTGCTATAGAGATTCAAGGGAGATTCAGACAAATTGAGCAGCAGTCACAAAACCAGGGAAAAAATGCTGTTACATAAGATCATGTGAGAGGAGGGCGAGAGAGATGCAGATGGACACATTTATACACTCTGGTCCTTTCACTGTCTTTCATTTTTCATTCTGCTTGTCTCCTTTCTTTCTATTTTCTTCTTTTTTTTATTCCTTCCCCCTCTGCCTCTAACGTACTACAGTTCTTTCATTCCACCTATCTACTCTCTTTGCCTATTTTCTCCCTCACTCACAGCTCCTTGTAAAAAACTGATGATAGGTATCCTAGCAACAAGTCTGTTTTTTTTCCAGTGTCCTAACTGGACAGCAAAGTGACTTTGTCCCTCGCGACTCCCACAACCAATGAAACAACAACTTTGTGCTCCTTCAGGAGTGAGGAGGCCAATCTCTTTTAAGCATCTTGCTTGTTGTAGAGTCAGTAGGCCAGAAGGATAATAGTTGAGGAGAATGACCTGTTGCCATCTTGTCAACAGACCATCCACTAGTGAAAGGTTTCCTATTTCTAACATATGCCATTTTGGAAGCAATCTCTCTCACATCAGAGTCCACAGTTGACTCTTGACCTTCACAAAGTTTAAGAGCAGGATTTGTCACCACGTTATAAAGTGTCAAATGTTATTTTTTGTATTCTTGACTATCAACCACACTCGCTACACTGCAGCTATAAAGCAGCACTTTTAGGAGGAATAGATGTGATACTTCTTATCCAGAAAAGCAGCAGGAAGAGCACGAGCATGAGCCTCTTACTGTTTCTTCAAGAAATTATCAGTAAGTTTTATTCTCATCAAGCATTTTCCCTCTGATAATGTTGTACAGGGCAACATAAATAAAGGACTTGACTCTGCCTGAAAAGCACAGTGAGTGTTTGCCAGCCGCTTTGGGTGGTCATACTTTTTATGCAGGGCACTTCCTTTAAGCTTCTAATGACGGGTGACCCTTGCGTGAAGGGATTCTTAGAGACTAGGTCAGGCTTTTAGAGTCAGGGGAGTTCCTAGTGCACCGAGTCTATCACGCCTGGAAACCAGGCAGTCAACTTGTGTATGAACAAACCTTACAAATCCTACAAACTCCCTGTTTCAAGCCCAGAAGGAAACAATTGTATTTCAAGCAGCATGGGTTATTAAGACTTTATGACGTGCTGATCATTCATCATTAGCTGACAACAACTATCCAGTGATTTTAAAGAGGAAATCCATTCACACTGTATGCAGGGGTGCAGAGTGACTTCTGGAGGGGACAAAGAGGTGTGAGTTGGTATGCTGGGAGCAAAGCCCCAGGAGCAACTGTATTGACGAAGGGAACCAAACTGTTGACATCAATTCATAAATCAAACGGGGTCACCGCCTCTTTGAAGATTAGGACTTGACTTGAACCAACAAACACCTGAGGTAAAAGGAAGTGTTTAGCCTTTTGTTGTGTCCTCACATTTTTTTAAGGTAATTTGTGTTGTAGAGAGCCTGACATACACTACATTTTTCAGCACAATAACAATCACTTTATACTGTACGTGGAAAATAAAATAAAATAAATAAATCTGATAATCATATATTGGCCCATTTTAGTCTATTTCAGAAAAAAAGATAAATAATAAATAAAAATTGGGAAAAATATACGAAACATTTACAGTTGAAAAATAAACATGTCAGTGCCCACTGGTGGCCAAATGATGTAAGTTTTCCTTATCAGTCAGAATATACACAAATATATACATGTGATAAACTGATATCAACCAATAATATTGATCATACTAATCTACTGGTTGGGATTGATACCGATTTTATAATATTGTGAATTTTTAGCTGTTTTATCATCAAGATTTTAAAGTCATAGTAAACTTTGAGGTTTGCAAAAAAATTAGTATCATTAGTTCTATTAGTCTGACGGGTTGTTTGCAGACTCTTAAACTAAATCCAGAAAAGTATTAACTTCTGAAGTTCAGTCGTTATTGGCCACTGAAAAACAACAAAGACCTACTTCATCAATACTGTAACTTCCTAATGTTTCACTGGAAGTACACCTTGTGGCTGTATTATTTATGTATTTCTGAAAGCCCTGGACTGACCTAACACCTAACAGTTATCTTAATCACTGATTAATCTGCATTATTGATCAATCAATCAATCACTGATATTTTTTTCTGCTAAACATCTTTAAACTGCTTGTTTATTCATCATATATGACAGAGAAAAACAACACAGACTCAGTGGGGAGGCTGCATTTTGCTTAAAACTATGACTTTAACGATTAACTGCCTTTTCTGAACTAATCAATTAACCGACTCGATTTGACTAATCGTCCAGTTCTTGTCACGTCCCACTCCTGGATTTAAACGTATTGAATATTGGTTAACATGTGATTAGAAGCTGCCTTATGTTGATTATTTTCAGTGTTTTTAGAGCAACTCTAAATCCATCTACCGAACTTTTTTCTCGTGTTTTTCCCGTCTCCCCGCGTCACCCTGCTTCTCCCTGTGCCGGGGTAACGCTGATGTGAGAGCTAGATTGGTTACCACATGGCTTTTATCCAAGTAGAGGCGCTTGAGAGTAGACCGCTTGGAGAGTGGGAGCGCAGTCGCAGGTTATCCATCGCCTGGTGCAAGATCTACCGTCACTCTGCCACGTCTGGGATCTTCCTTTATATAGACGAGAGACTCAACAAAACCACTTCACTCAACGCGGATCCAGATTGTTCTCTTTCTCCTCTGTTTGCCCCCTCTCTCCTGTTTTTTTCTTCACCCCCCTGATCAGGCTTAACCATCCTGTGTTTTGTAAAGGCAATTGTTAGTGCGCATCATCGCGGGAGCCAAAAGGAGGTTTGCCACTGTTCCATAGGAGACTGGTGAGTAGAGCCACTCAAGTTAAATGTCTTTGATTTCTATTATCAGAGTCGTTTCTGTTTCATATTTAGTCGCAATATTCTACCACTCTTTTTTTCCTTTGATTGACATGTGATTCTAACTTCTTGTTAGGCTGCTGGTTTACATAAAGTAAGTAGATTATGGTGATGGGGTTGATTGGTTTTTATGTGCGCTGTAGATGCATTTTAACAAGTTATTCAGTTATTCTAATGTTAAATGTTGTATTTGTAGGAGTACAGATTCACTAAGTTAGTGGTCTAGCTGCAGGGGAAAGCTTGATTCTTTTACAAGCATCCTCACTCTGAACAACATTATTCTATTGTATTCTATTCTACTCCTGAATTCAAAATGAGGCACTATAGCCAGTTCCATACTGCTCCTGTTTTATTTAGATTTAGATTTGATTAAGGGGACATGCAGCTGCATACATCAGTGAAAATTATTTAAACTGCTTTCACTTGATTTGAACCTTCACATACATAAGTCTGGACTATAGCTGGCTGTGGTTTTGCATTAATGGTACAGTCCTATTCAGAGTCAGATGTCCCAGGAAAGAGTCAAATTTCCAGAGAAAAAGTCACTGAATCCAATTAAAGTTGTAGTTTTTTTAAAATCTTCTGTCCATTTGTTTTTCTCTCTTTCTCTCAGCGGGCTGCTGGAGCGTCATGACAGCTGAGAAGAGTGGGCCCGTTATAAACGGTAAACCAGAGGATGGCAGAGACCCGGAAGGGTCCAGCTCCAGCCTAGACAACGGGGAGTACAATGAGAGAGGCCACTGGAACAACAAGATCGAGTTTGTCCTGTCTGTGGCCGGAGAGATCATCGGGCTGGGCAACGTCTGGAGATTCCCTTACCTCTGCTACAAGAATGGAGGAGGTGGGGAAGTTTTCCTCTACCTGTGCTTGTAGCATGGATATAAAAAGAGAATAATGATGAAAGAGACAAAGATGATAGGAGAGAAGGAAGGAAGGGGTAGAGAAGACTGGTACCTGTAACAAGGGATTAGGCACGATTGGAAAAAAAAGAACAAAAGCAAATATTATCTGTGATTAGATAAATAAATATAAAAAGAAATGGTTGTTAAAATGTACAGTAAGACAAGCTCTGTTCTTTTCTACCGCACCGAAGGAGGAGGTAGATTTCCTTTCTGAGAGCTTTCACTGTGTTAAATCTGAGCAGGCAGCAGAAGTTTCAAAATGTGATGTGCTTTTTTTATTTCATCCATTATGCACAGTCATGTCAATAAAAGAGGCGGGTTCCCTCATTAGGCACCATTAGACTGCACAGTATGGATCCTCATATTCTAAAAAGGTCACCCTGCATTATTAGTGTGGCTTCATAATTCATCCTTACGAAGGCATTTAAAGTACAAATTATTTGATTTTGGCTTAAATTACGTTTTGAACTTTTATGCTTCTAGACTTTATTTTGGTACTGGTCAAGTGGTATTAATGTGTTTTCTTTTGTGTGCATAAAGGTGCGTTCTTCGTACCGTATGTCATCTTCTTCGTGTGCTGCGGTATCCCCGTGTTTTTCCTGGAGACTGCCCTGGGTCAGTTCACCAGTGAGGGAGGCATCACCTGCTGGAGGAAAGTCTGCCCGCTGTTTGAGGGTAAGAACACACTCACTTCATATTAATAGTACTGATAATTAAAAAGAAAGACAAAGTGGTCGCGCTGATGGAAGTCACTTCTTGCACACACACTAAACGTTACAGTATCATCTGGTTTTTCTGTGATGGTCTTGAATTATTTGTTAATTTTTAAATTAGTGTTTTATCAGCTGTATAACCTATTTACTGCAACCTTCAGAACTAAATTTAAAGTGCAGCCATCCACATTTCCTTTCTCCTATCTGCATCTCTCTGCCTTTTCAGGTATTGGCTATGCAACACAGGTGATTGAAGCTCATCTAAACGTGTACTATATAGTGATCCTAGCCTGGGCAATCTTCTACCTCTTCAACTGCTTCACCACTGAGCTGCCTTGGGCTGGCTGTGGGCACTACTGGAATACAGGTAGGATAAGACTGGAAAATCTCACAACCACAAACCAACACGTGCATCCTTTTTGTTTCTTGATAAAAAAGGAAATCAGATTTTGTTATGTTGTGTCATATCTGCACGTATACATGCAGTACGCACCCAAAAATAATAATATGCTGTTGTGTTTCTATAGAGAATTGTGTTGACTACTATGGAGAAAATGCCACCAACATCACAAACCCTAATGCAACCTCTCCAGTCATTGAGTTCTGGGAGTGAGTACATTTCTTCTTTCTAATTTTTTCACTTCATCTTCATGATCTGTCACATTCACCATTCTTTATGTAAGACTTCATGCTCTGCTTGTGTTTGCAAAGTCACATTAAGGAACATACTATGATGGTGGCTTTTATCTCTGCTGTTATAAAATATTAACGGTCATGCCATTTGTCCTGTAACGCCATGAGAAGATGCTTTGTCAGTTCAGGCAGCCTTCAACATCTCAAGTCCTCCTTTAATGTCATTATCTTACCATATTGTTGAAAAGCTGAGCTGCTGACGGCTCCAGACTGTTTCACAGACCCCCCACCTAACCTTTCCCCCAATAATTAGTCAGCCCTTTTCATATTTGTGTGTCAGCGGGCCCTGGTAGGCCAGCTGTCTCCCAGCTAGAGCCATGTGTGTGGCAGCGGATCAGGCCTTGTCAGTGTGTAATGCTGACCACACTTCCTGTCTCACTGCCAGTAGCTATGTTTACACTGCTGGGTCAAATCTCGTTTGTTGAATCTTTTTGAACCATATATTGGAATCACAATAGACGAATTAAAATTGTTGTGTGTATTATTGCGTCTAAATAAAAAATAAAGAGAGATGCCTGGTGTAGCAGTGATGTAAGTCAGGTCTGTGCCAGCAACATAAACCTAAGCACAGAGACAGACATGCCCAAAGAGCCGACCAACATGTTGTTGGCAAAAATAGCAACTGTCCGTGCCTTGTTCAGTCTATGCCAAGACAGACTGTTGTGTTCTGTACTGTATATACAGCATAAACAAACAGCAGAGCTATAAGTTAAACAAGCTGTATTTTGCCATCTGTACAGATTTATATGTTGGTGCCACAAAAATAATAGCGCATCGTTTTATTCCATCTTTACACTTTAAAATACAAAGCTCATGTTACATCTATAACGTCACTAGCTACTAATGCACCTTAACTAGAGTTTATAGATGTGAATGATGACTGATGTACGTGCTTGATCAACAGACACAAAAGTTAACACGTCTTTTGCACATCTATGCAATAATATTACAACTGCATCGCTTCTTTAACTGAACCTAAAAGATATACTTGTGGACAAAGCATTGTATGGACAAAGAGTTGAGGAATCTCTATAGGATGCAATATTGTGTCATTTCAAAATTTCACAAATGAGTGAAACAGAATAAATAGAATTTACCCAAGTAATTTGGTTTTAGAGTATTAATGTGACCAGGTAGAGGATATCTGGATTCTATTTGCTTAGCTCTACTCTGAGCCACACTGAGCTCATAAAAACCAACAGATATTAGTGTTCACCTCCTCTATTCTACACACATAAACAGCATGTAATCAAGTCACACACAAAAAATATGCTGCTCTATGCGCCCATATAAAACCAATTCACCGACACTTAAGACCACAGACAAGTATATTTACACACATTAGCGTTCACATCTTGCCCTTTCGGCTGACCAGGGAGGGACAGGGGGGCCGTGTTGGACCTAGCCTGTGGCCGGCCACCAAGAACATGTCATGATGATCAATGGCTGGTCAGGAGCTCCGGGGGTGAACTTGGTGGCAAAGATTTGGCAGCACCATGTAGCACTGTGGCTCCGACTCTCGCTTCTCATCCTCCATCAATGCTGTTGCCTGGCTATGCCTCAACAAACAGGAAATGAACTGTTGATTCACCACCGGCGACAAGCTATGATGTCATTATCGCTGATAACGTGCCCTGGATCTGGCACCCACACGGTTACACCTGTAGGCATATCAGACTTTGACTTAGTAAGTCTACAACACACCAGATATTAAACTTTAGAGCCATCTGGATTGAGAACAAACACTGAAGTGTCACATCAGGGACAAGCCTACATTTCTCTCTGTATATATGACCACCATAAACATACTGACTATTGCCAAGAGGATGCTGTTGCCAGTTGGTTCACATCTGTTTACCATGAAGATGTTGTGCACCTTGGAGCCACCAAAATGTGCAATGACAGTTGCTTGAGGTTATCACCACACTAGAGGCTGCAGCAGAGAAAAAAATGCATCGATTTCTTGCTGGATTGTCAAAATGAAGGAGTTTAGCCGAACCCACGGTCGTGGTTGACTTGTTTGATGATGGCACCAACATTTTAACCACAATGAACATCCATCCATCAGCTATACCTCTTATCCCTTGAGAGTCACAGTTATATTCACACCGACAGAGTCACCAGTTAACCTAACCCGTCACTGGACTGTGGGAGGAGGCCTGAGTACCCAGAGGAAACCCACATAGGCACAGGGAGAACATGCAAAATGAAAATTCTCCATGACCAGTTTTAAGTGGTTCTTTATGGCCATTACAGTGGAGCAGACCAGACTTCTTCTCGCCTGTTGTCCCACCAGTACATCCTTGATGCTCAATAAGTTGGAGGATGCAAAGCAAAATGTCATCTCCAGTGAGCCATCTTTCCTTCAGAGTGATGCTGCCTACTGTCTCTGTCATGTAGGTTTGTCCACATTCCATCATCAACAACTTAAAGCCTACATTATCAAATGAAAGGTGGAAAGTGAGTTGTAAATGGATGGATGGATGGAAGAAGTGGTAGTAGAGTGAATCACTAGATAAGGTTGCCGTGTAATGCTGGTCAATCTGCTTTATGTCACATTGCTCTTTCAGTCAGGAGGACCTTT
Organism: Lates japonicus; assembly: GCA_033238685.1. Lineage (NCBI taxonomy): Eukaryota > Metazoa > Chordata > Actinopteri > Centropomidae > Lates > Lates japonicus. Next base: position 2,548,855 of record BRZM01000067.1, read on the forward strand.
AGCAGTCAGTTTTCCTACTCCATTACAAAAATGTGAGTTTTTAAGATCAAGAAAAATCAGTTACACTGCTCATTATATTTGTAAGTTGTAGGTGTAGTGAACTATGCTACAGTAGTTAGTGTGTCAGTGTTTGAAGCTGAAGAGCATGTGTGGGTGGAGAATGCATTAACTGATATTCCTAGGGAATATGGCTAACCAGCCGTAGAAATGACATTACTATTTATATTGAGCAACCTCAAGCAAATATTTATTTTTCATCATCCTCACTCTGTGCTGTAATTTATTTAGTACAGTAATCAGTGCTGTAGACTGATCTCAAAAACCCTGCAGAGGGTCCACGAAGCAATCTGCTCCAGCTTTTTCAAAAAGCACCTACAATGGCTTCTACTCATGTCACACCATAACATGAACTAAATGCCCTAAAATCTAATTGGAAATGAGCAATCATCTGTGTTTTCTGTGCTAAAACAGACGCAGAGTACTGAAGATATCAGATGGTATTGAGCACATGGGGGGAATGCGCTGGGAGCTGGCCATGTGTCTGGCCCTGGCCTGGTTCATCTGCTACTTCTGCATCTGGAAGGGACCCAAGTCAACTGGCAAGGTAAGACAGAGTAATGCATGTTTACTGTTGTGTGTGTGTGTGTGTAAGTGTGAGTCTGCGTGGTCGAACTGTTTGTACTGCAATACAAAGAGTGAAAGTCACATGTAAATATTGCGTGGCGATTTCATGTGACAAACTCGTGAAAATTGTAACTGTAAACACACCATCCAACTCATGGTGGAGGAATCTGTACATGAATATGTCTCCTCGTGAATGTGCGTGCATGCTGTTTTGCTGCTGCCAGTTTTTATTCACTGAAGCAATTTTCATTTTTCGACTTACACGCCGAAACAGCCACAAGCTAAATCACTTTTCCTTCTTGTCCTCAAAACAGCTCCCTCACAGGAAGCCACATGCATTCCCCCCTGCAAGTAGAGGACAAAAGGGGGTGTCTGCACCACCCACTTCTACCTTTTCTCCCATCACCCTTTCCATTTTAATGTCCTCCTCTAGTCTCTTCTAGCAGCCTTGAGGAGGACAGTACAGAGTTTGCACCTTGCTTTGGGTGCTCAGTAGCCCTTAACAAACTCCTCTCCAATTCAATGAGCCAGAATGAGTAGAGAGATAGAGATAGAGTGAGAAAAAGAGGGAAGAAAGAGAGTAAAGAGAAAAGAGGAGAGGTGTGTGAGGAAAAATTAATGGGTTCACATTCTACATGACGGGGAAAAAAACAACTAGGCGGCAATGCCTATATCTCCCTGAAGTGTCTTTTGTCTGGTTGTGAAGTAAGAGGAGAGAATGCTTCTTCATGGCTGGGCTTTAGCAGCTGGTCCAAGATTGATTTCTGTATTCACTGGGGGAAAGGAGAGTGTTCATGAGGAGCATGCAGAGTATATCCTCAGCCTCCGCCTCTGTTGCCTCTGTCTCTCCCACTCTCTCTCTCCTGCTATGAGAAATTAACCACAGCTCACTCAGTGCAAGAGAGAAGTGCTTTCTTCTCCACAGACCCTACAGCCCATTCAGTTCCGACTCTGCTAAGCTGTTTGCTTTTGTTGGCCGTGTTTGCCAGCCATTCTCACATTTAAGCCCTCCTGTTAGATTTACGGCGAGGCAGGGGCAAGTTTGACCAGTAAATTTGTGGTGGCTTAAATGTTTACCCGTGGTGAGCTGGAAGCAGCATGTGGAGCATCAAAAGTTCATGGAGAGATTGAATATTGTCCTTTTCATCTCCAGAGAGATGGGGAGAAAGAGGGAGAGAAGGTTTAGGATGTGTAATCGTTTTATTTGACAAATTAAAAGAGGGATCTGTTGGGCAGGAGACAAGTTTTCCCACACTTTCCCTGTAGGCCACGTAAGGATTAACAGAGCTTAGAGTGGACAGTTTCATTAAGTCTCATGGATTCTTATTGTTCGAACACTACCTTGGTTAGGATTTCATTCATTTCTATACATTTCATTCAGGTTTTTATAGTTGCAGCTCTTTAAGATATTCAGATATTCACTTGTGAATGACTGGGAACACAAAAAGCTTAATGTGGCAATTTAAATCACAAACTCTTTAAAAGTATACTGAACTACTCTGGAGTTTGATTAAGAGGCTCACTGCTTCAAATGCTGCAATGAAATATTCGTGTGCCCCCCCCCGAAAAAGGAGCTTCCATTCATAAAACTGCTGCGTGGAGTAGTACACTAATGTGACCAGTGGGTGTATGGGTAATTGGTGTGTGCATGCGTGCATTACTGTGTGTTTAGGCCGACGTGTGTGAATGGTCCATTTTACCTGTGTCTGTAATATGTGTACGCCCATTTTTATGTTGTGAATGAAGTTGTGTGTGTGCGTGTTTGTGTGTGTGAGTACTCCTGCACTTCTGTGCGTGCTTCAAAGAGAGGCACATTTTCCCACACTGCCAGCATCACTCCTCTGGGCTTCTCCTGTTTAAGAGCCGGGGCCAGAGGAGCCTTCTTTTCTTTTCAGTCCCCTGGCCTGGCTCTGTTCTGTCCTGTTCTGTCCTCAATTGGACTTTGACTGGATGCCAGCAAGCCAGGGGATGTATGTTGCCCGCCTCTGCCTTCCAAGAGGCCAGGGTTTTTGTTCAAGGGGTTTCTAAGAGTCTTGAGATGTTGAGCACAATTCTGTAAAACCTGAATAGTTCAATAAAAGAGGGAGTGTTGGTTTGATGGTTAGCAAGCGGTAGCTACTGTACAGAAAGTATGTGTGTGGCGTTTACGGTTGTGGAGTTGACGCTGGTGCTGTGCATGATACCCTACCACACATCTTGACTCTTTACATGAGTACTGTAATGCCTGATCCTGGGTTGCAGGGTGTGTGCTGTTCTGTGTTATTTTCCATATGATACATGTGCTTCATATGCTGCATGAGATAGATGAATGTGTTGGACTAAATATGGTGTCCTCTTATTTCCTGAAAATTACTTGTTTAACTTAATTTATGTGGTAAAACATAAATATCAAGAGACATCACTGAAATCCCTCTTTTGCTGTGTTACTGTGACTGTACAACTAGAGGACCTTTTCATTTTAAAAGTCCACAAAGTCCAAGATAAATCTTGCTAATAGCCAACTAACTTATATATAATATACACATACAATACTGAAAACAAAGTGAAACTAATATCTCAGGTATGTAACACAGAAAGAAGCTCATTCAGAGATTATAAAGTTTCTCCTGATCTCAACATCAGCCGTGTCTGTTCAGACCTGCTAGATGCTGTGGCTTTTTAGGTTCTATAGAAAGCTTGAACATTGATCACTGAATCTCCTTAGGATTCTTTCAATCTAATCAATCCAATGTCTTCCTGATGATGTGAAGCACTTAAAAAAAGGGTGGGTGGACGTGGAAGTGGCTATGTTGGTTAGAGCTTCTGTAATCTGTGCATAAATCAGTCTTTCAAATGTGTGCATATCTCTGCCTGCAGGTTGTGTACGTGACAGCTACCTTTCCTTACGTCATGTTGTTGATCCTGCTAATCAGAGGAGTGACGCTGCCAGGAGCATATGACGGCATCAAGTTCTACCTCTACCCAGACATTTCACGTCTCTCAGACCCTCAGGTAGGCTTGGATGAACTGTATTTGTCTTCTACTGGTAAACCACTAAAAATCCTTCGAAATTAAGTAAATAGTAAATATGGAAAATGTAGATAATGCCACCTACAGGCAAGGAAAGTGGTAGTTTTTGCTATTTTAGCACTTGTGCCACCTGCAGGTAGTTAGTGTCATTGCTACAGTTTTACAGTGGAGCTGCTGCTATCTTTATTTGAGTTTTAATATTCCATCTCATCCCCTCTTGAAACAGACATACACACTGTGCATTTTAAATGTTCCCTCCTACATTTTAAGTTTAAATTGTACATGTAAGACATCCACACACTGCAGCTATGAAAAAGAAAAAGAGCTCATTGGCTGCAGGTGGCACATGTGTCATGGTTGCAGAAGCTGTTACGATCCTTCCCTGTAGGTGGCCTCCATTTTGTCTACAAATACGGCTTTACGTTGTTCCTGCTATTGCTTCTCTTGCTGTTGGTGGCACAGTTTGGACTGGAGCTGCAAGTCCAGACACCCAGGTTTTTCGAGGGGATTCTTCATGCTAAGATTACTATAGTACCCTAACCCTCACCTTGGAGGGTCAAGGCATGCTGATAATTTGATCTGCTGACTCAGACTGATTGTATTGTGCTTACTGTGATTGTTTTAGTCAGATTACCAATGAAAAGCACAAGGTACCAAAAATAAAACAGGAGGGGTTAAAAAGATGGGAATGCGTTTATACCCCTGCCTCACACCCACCTGTCTGGAGCTGAGTAGCTGCCAGGGGGACAGGTGGTGTTGTTGTTACTCTAATGCAAAAGGGGATCAGTACCTTTTTTCACACCTATCACTTGTTTATGCACTGTATTGTACCAAAAACATACACGAAACAACTGCTCGTTTAGCCATTCGACAACAACAAAGATGTTTTCCACCTCTTGGAGCAAAAGAGTAAAAACATCTGTTTCATGTAGTTAACATTTGGCTGCATTTATACAGTATATATCTCACTCTAGTGATGGTGATACTACTGCAGCTTAATATGGAGACAGGATTGTCATGGCAGGGCTGACTCTTCCCACTGGTGATGAGGTGATCAAGGGTCAGGTAAATAGTGAGCTCTGAGAACCTGGAGGGGTTGAAAGGTCAGGATTTGAGGCTAATGGAGGTGGTGCATTAACATATAACTCATACAGACAGATACACACGGAGCAGACTCCTTGACCTCGTCTGGAAAAGGCAGACAGCTCGGGTCGCTAGGCAACAGTGCATGAGAAAATGTCATTGGATGGGGTGTCATGACAACGTGAATAGAGACAGATGAAGAGTTTGAGTGAGAAAGAGAGAACAGATTGGAGCAGATAGATAGAGAGATACTAATTTTGTGACGACATTATATGAAGATTACATTTCTCCACCATAAATTGGATGAGGTGACAAATTGTAATTTCATCTTTCATGTGAAAAAAAGATACCAGTAGTTAAGATAAGTAGATTAGGCAATAACAATGCCATGGTTCTTTGCAACAAAAAGTTAAAAAGTAAAGCTAGAAAACATGGAGGTAAACACTGCAGGAGTTAAAATTTGTAGATGTTTTCTGACGAAGGAAATGCATTCACTGTGTCTGTTAGGCCTCAGGGATACAGACAACACATTTGGTGAAAAACAAATCCACAGGTGCATATTCATGTTTTTTAAATAGCTTATAACTTTTATCATGGTTAATTGGGAAAACAAATGCTGAGTATTACAAGTTCACCCACAGTGGAAAGTCTTCAGACTTGAGATGGGAATCAAACACTGAGGCACTAACCTAACACATCACTGCAGTGTGACACTAGCACCTGTTTTCTAACCGTGTCTCCGTAGCTCTCTTTCAACTTGTACATTCAACAACATATTACAGCCTTTCAGGAAACTATAGGTGTCGTTTTGTTTGCCTCCTCCTGTCTGAACACCTGTTTTACACTTTTCGTGGGGTGAGATGCCATGGATGTGATAACAAGGAACTGTTGTTGCCTCAGAAATAACTAGAAATTCAGTTGATCTGTATCTGTACAGGCTGTTTCACACAGCCTGTTCGGCAAAGCAGCTCCTTGTGGTGAGAAAAGGTGTTAAGAACATACAGTATCATCCCATACTCTGAGCTTGGATGATATAATGTAGTACATAAAGACTTTATAAAGTCACTATCAATTAACTCTTGACAGCTGCCAATAATTTTTACATTGATATCAATGTGCATATATATATAAATATATATGTGTATGTATATATATATATATATATATATATATATAATAAAATAAAAAACAAGACTCTCCAGCTGTTTTACAGTGAGATGATTGCTGCATCTGTGACTGTAGTAAAGCCAAAGAAAGAGAAACAGTGATAAAGATGGATGGTGAAGAAGTAAGAAAAAAAGGTCGACAAACAAAGACACAAACAGAGGCACAGGGAGAGTGAAGGAGGGTGATAAAGAAGCGCTGCTCTTTGGCAGAGGAAGACATTACTTCTGACACCAATGTTAAATTAGCTTCCTCAGGGACAATCAGGCCTCTGTTCTGTCCAGCAGGCTGTGTGGAGTGTGTGTGTCTGAGAGTTACTCGCTCTTTTTACACCCCTGAACTTCATCATGCCTCCCCTCTTCTCTTCTTTCCTATACCTTTCTGTTTCTCTGGCTGTGTCCCTCCTTCTCACCCTCCACCCCCCCTCCTCTTTAACACTTCTCACACTCTCATACTCTGTAAGCTTCACTGTTGCGTCTCCATGCTCTACAACTGGAAATGTGTTGCTGTTGGCCTCTTTTCTCCAGCCTCTCTCATACCAAAGCTATTGTCTCACCAGTCAAACTTTCCAGGACAGTGATAGCCAGGATGTTGCTGTGTGGTACTTGTGGCATTTGTCAAAAAAGTACAACAGCAAGACAATAACAGAGTCAAAACTTAAACCTATACCAACTGATTTTGGACACACACAGATGTGGAGACAGCTCTAAACACAACACTGGAAAATCGCTGGCTCTTTAGCTGCTAAAAATGCCACTAAGCTCAGGTTCTAATTGGGTTTTTAAAACTTTTTTGCAGAAAACAAGCAGCTTACTGTGGCTGAAAACAACAGTGCAGTCAGAGTTAAGTTATGGGCTGTAAAACAACACCATAAAGCTTCAGAGATAATACGAGGGGAACTGCACAGAGATAATTTACGGTGGGGTCATCATGCTGAGCAACTCTTTTCACATTCGAGTCGTCACGTGATCCATTGTTAGTGTAAAAATATCGGTTATAGTGGCTTTGATAAAAGTTTTATCTACATGTGTTTGCCTGTGCTTTCTCCTTCACTATAAGGGTGATAACCTTCACCTTGTGCTGATAAATTAGTGGCTTTGATTATTTCATCTTATTATTTGCATAAAAATTGACTAAATACAACAACCAAAATCAGGATATTTCTAAAAACATATCCATGCGTAGTAGAATTGAAGTTGTAGGGCTGTATTAAGGTCAAACACAGTAAATTGTCTTCTGTAAACAACCAGTGTACTCATCACATGTAATCAATTAAAAATTTGCTATGAATATTCTACATATATATTTCTCATAACATGGAGAATTTCACTTTAATAAAGGTGTAGACAATGAGTCTCTTCAATTTAATTCTATGTAGACTCCCCATCACGTCTTTTCTCTCCATGTTCACTTCTTACAAGGCCTTTTCACCCATCTTTGGTCACAAGATGAGAGAAAGTACAGCATTTTAATTTGGTTAAAAATCCTACTGTTGGTGCGAAATGTCCACTTTCCAACACCAGTTTGATGCAAACTGGAGTAACATTTCTAAAACGTCAGCCTCGCAGTACTTTTTATCGATAGTAATTGTAGAAACTTCACGCTTTCTGGAAAAACAGGAATGACAATGTTGTTGCATGTTAGCAGGAATATGTGCATCTGTAAAATGCCACCAAGATACCTGTTTAATTTAATCTCTGCCCAAATGCCTTATGCTTTATCAAATCCTATACTAGATATAATGGATAATTGAATTACTTAATGCCCCAATGTTTGAGTTTCAAACTAGAAGGCTGTTTTGACAATAGTCTGCTGAAAAGGGAAACTTTCTCTTACCTTAAATCTGAATTTAACACCTGTATCCTACTGTAGATAATTTTTATTAACTAAGTTGGAGCCAATTTGGGTCCAATATGCAAAATATGAGGTGGAAACTTGAAGCCTCCAGTGCAAGAGACATCTAGTGTCCAGTAATTTGTCCTTTGAAACATAAATATGTGCAGATTAATAGATTCTGGACAATTAAATGTAATTTGAGGGTAATCAACAGTGACACTGAGTGACATCTCATTTCAGCTGAATTTCTTTATGCTGCACATCACATACAAAAATATCTAACACCTATAGATCTCATTCATAAAAAGAGGAGGACGTGAGGAGCACCAAGAGCGATACATTTACATTACAAGAACACTATCTCACAGCCAGTGTCATCCAGCTTTCACACAGTAGAAAAGTTTCCTGGAGCCACAGTCTCAACATAACCAAACACAAGCCGGCCAAATTAGGCACAACATCAACAAGTGATTCTCTCTGAGCCTGGGCCTTTAAGGTTTCACTGCGCTGTGCGGCCATCAGCCGAGAGTGAACTAAAGGGAACATTAATGAACATTAGGAGAGAAAGGCCTGTTCTTCCACAGGAACAGTCCTGTGTTTGTGAGGTCACAGAAGTTACCGTGGTTACTCCCAGGAGGGAGCGAAGACCGTGCGTTTGTTAATTGTTTCTCGGTGGGGAAATGAGATTAGTGGCTGAATGGTGATGTGAGAGAGTTTTCAAAGAGCCATGCTGCATTAAGTTTGAATTCGCTAGCACCCCATGCTATCCTGTGGGCTCTAGGGTCCTGTGCTGCACTACAAACTAGTTTCATAATACACATTTTACTGCTGTCTCACTGGGGAATCTTACATGTGTAAATCCCCATGTAGTCCATGAATAAAACTACTCTGTCTCATTTCCACACTATACCTGAATATAGAACAGGGTGGGATGTGAAGGAGAGTTTTACTCCTTCACCTGTACTACATTTATCTTATTAGTTACTTTTCAATTTAAGATTTTACACAAAACATATCATGAGCTTAAGCTTGTCACTTCTCAGTTGTTAGGAGTTTAACTAGAGAGTGATTTACCCTCAGTTCTCAGATGACTTCATTTAAATACCTTACCTCTATGGTTAAGTTCAGGGTACGGAGACATAGCTAAATACTAACCTCAGGATGCTAACATACTCACAATGAAAATGCTAACATGCTGATGATAAATAGCAATAACGTTTACCATGTTCACCATCTTAGTTTTGAATGTTAGCTTGCTAACATTCGTCAATTAGCAATAAACACAAACTGCAGCTGAGGCTATTTAATTCATCTATCGGCTGTAGAGACATTTGACTAAAAACCATGTCAAGGCAAGAGGAAAAGTCAGGAGATCACCAAAGTCACTGTGATTCCTCCTCTGGGGACTGTGAATGTCTATACAGATGTGTAATTTTTAAATGCTTTGACCTCAAACTACATTTGATTCACCTCTCTGCTCTACTACCAATAATACTCTTAGTTATACAGGTAAAAAACATACTGAATGTTTAAGTAAACTCTACACAGATGTCCTAACCCACCAAGCAGCAGAAACGAATATAGAGTTGCTGAAGCATAATATGAATATTTAGGCACTGGAAGACTTTGTAGCTACTTTTAGGACGTTAATCCATGATTCATGCTGCTCCACTGTGTGCCTCTCAGAGGGGAAAGAAAATGGTTGAGCTGAGCCATAATTTCATTACTAAGTCACTGAGATGATGAAAATCAGGTAGATGAGAGGTAACAAAAGAAATGTGGGGTTTCATTAGACCCAGATAAAAAGTCACCTCTTGCCATATCATGGTAATCTCTTGTAAATGGTAAAGCCTCTTCTATTCATACTAATTCTGAGGTTTAATTAATCTAATAAAAAAAACACACAAAGAATTTTTATTGTCAATGATAATGAGCTGAGAAGCATTAATGAAACGGAAATTAAACTGTAAGCTGGATCAAGAGCATGGCAGATGATCAGATGCCTCAAAAGTTCCTGAAACTTTGATTTGTGCATGTGTGTGCGTGCTGTGCATGTACAGACAAAATTGATTTAAAAAAAAAACCTGATTAAATGAGTCGACAAGTGGCGTCGCACTGGCCCTAGTTCTTTAAACACAAACCATTTAACCCCAGCATCATCCACCAAGGAAATGCCTCAAAAATAAGCTAAAAAAAATGAGTCAACAGTCGGTCACTGACTGATTTGATGGGTATGAAACTGATGTGAATCATGTGCCACGACAGCAGGATGACGGTGCCTGAGGCTCGTACTCACACTCCTGTCTGTATATGTACTGTATCTTTATTCACATCAGGTATGGGTGGATGCAGGAACCCAAATCTTCTTCTCCTATGCCATCTGCTTGGGCTGTCTCACTGCTCTGGGAAGTTACAATGCCTACAACAATAACTGCTACAGGTAAGAATGTTGGTACTAGCTGATGAGAATGAACGTTGTTTTTCACGCTGTACAGTTGTCAACACAGAGAATATAAGCACACAGGTAAAGGCCCCACTGGTGAAAGGTGATGGATAAGAGTCAAGTCAAGTCAAATTTTATTTATATAGCGCCAATTCACAACAGAAGTTATCTCGAGGCACTGTAGAGTGCATAAGAGTGGATGAACTGACACTTACAATGTAACTTTAGTTTCCATTCCATTCTGTGTTGCTTGTAGTTTAAGGGCCAGTCACAGCTCATGGCGTAAGTGTGATTTCTCTCTCGTTCTCTCGGTCTTGCTCCTCAGGGACTGCATCATGCTGTGTTGTCTGAACAGCGGCACCAGCTTTGTAGCAGGTTTCGCTATCTTCTCCGTGCTGGGCTTCATGGCCTACGAACAAAATGTTCCCATCGAAGCTGTGGCAGAATCTGGTGAGAGAATTACAGACACTATAACATCATGTTAATTAATTAAGTACCAACTTTTCAAACGGTAACATGACCATATGCTAAAGCAAGTACAGTAGACAAGAGAAAGTCTGAATCTTTGTGCTCCCATCCACCATATTCTGCTAAAATGGATAAACACAACCAGTTATATAAGTCTTCTGGCTCTTAGACCACCGCATTATGATTTATTCAAGTCAGTATGAATGATTTAGTGAATGTGACAGAGCGAGAGATTTGAAATGTTTGTCTTAGAGCATGGTGAGGACAGTGCTTAATGTTTTAGATAATGTGTTTCTAAGGGCCTGTCACCAGATGTACAGTAGGTGCTAAATAAGACACCAGCATGCCAACTATTACTTCTTTCACAACAGCATCTCATCTATTTCTATCATATATTTTCTTTAGTTCGTATGTCTTTTGATAGAGACAGTTAAACACTCATAAAGCTGATGCATATGAAAAATATCAGAAGCTGGTGAACGACCACTTGAATTTTGTTTTTAAAAATTCTCACCTGCTTCTGATTTTTTGTGATGCAGGTCCTGGTCTTGCATTTATTGCATACCCTAAGGCTGTTACTATGATGCCTCTGTCTCCACTTTGGGCTTGTCTCTTCTTTATGATGCTCATCTTCCTTGGCCTGGACAGTCAGGTGAGACCCACTTGTGTCAGGAAACTATGAGACTATTTAAATACATTTATAGGTTATAACGTTTGGTAAAATCTGCAAGTAAACAAATGGAGATAAAGAAGGGGGATGAAATGAAGCTTGAGATTTTCACCTGCTTTCCTTTTACATAGAAATAAAGATTTTGTTTCTGTTGCAGTTTGTGTGTGTGGAGAGTTTGGTGACAGCTGTGGTGGACATGTACCCAGAGACCTTCAGGAGAGGCTACCGCAGAGAGCTGCTGATTCTGGGCATGTCTATAGTCTCCTTCTTCATTGGTCTCATCATGTGTACAGAGGTAAGACTCAGCAACAGCTGCTTGTTTAGAACCAGTTTTAACTGAACAGTCGTGTACTGGGCGACCGGGAAGAAATATCTGCATATCTGCAAGCACAAGTATACCAAATGGCCAAATCAAAGAATTGTGTCTGTAGCAGACGTTTAAACATTTTGAACTGTAGCTATGCATGTGGTGATAAAGCAAAAATAAACTATGTGGTATTTTGAGGCATCAAACCAAACAAGTAAGAGGGGAAACAGATGTGGACAAAGTAACAAAGAAGGTTCTGTTAAGTCCTGAACTAACTTTCTAACATGTTGTTATTTCTATGAAGACATGTTATCATCATCATCATCATCATCATCACCACCACTGCCATCAAGATCATCACCATCAAGGACTGATAAGTCTGAGGTGAAACCTGCTCAGGTACACTGCAGGTGACGGTCATTCACTGAAACGTGTTGTTCACATATTTAAAAGATCCAGAGTCTAATAATGAATCAGAACAGTTTGATCCTGTGATCCACTGTCTCCTCTGAGTGATCTCTTCTATTGGACACTGTATCTATGTTTTCAGCTCTGGAAAATCTGGTTCCTCACACTATCAAGGTCTTTCATCCACTAAAAGCTTTTCATCTTTTCATATGCACTGCACTCCATCCACTTCCACTGTTCCACTGTGGCCCATAATGGCCATGAAACAGGGGAAAAGATACAGAAGTACAGTACAGACAGCTGCATTGTCCAGTGACCTGACCTCTGTTATTGCCCGTTCTCATTCCTGTCACCACTACATAAAAATCACCCATTTTTCCCTCTGCTTTTACTCATCTCCCACCACCACCTGCACTTTACACACTTAACTCCTTTCAGCTGCCAAAGAGCCATCATGAATAAAATGTCACAAGGAGCCAAGAGTAGGATTTAACACAGTTCAAAAGGTCCTCTCGGAGAATAGTTCAATACTCAGGATCCTTTTTACTTGTATTTATCTGATGTAAGTAAGTAGGCACAGAGACAGTCACTAAGACATTCTGATGATATTCTTAGCTGTTTACTTGAGGTTTTGAGCTGTGATGTAACCCTTACTCTCAGATTCACTGGAGATTTTATTTATGATGGTCCTTTTAGTGGAGGCAGAAAGGAACAGATAAGCTGTCCTAGGTGAAGGTAGGGTAGGTAGAGTGGATGATAACATGTGAGCAGCACCACTGGTACTGCTGGAAAGAGTTCTGAAAATGAGTTTGACATTATCGGAAATGCACTCTTGCAGAGAGTGAGATATCAGTCCCATACCTAGCGTTTAGATTTGATGGAAAAGGTTCTGCTGTTGGAGGGAACCATGAATGAATCTACGCAGCGATGTGGATTCTCCTGAGAGAGCTAATCCCCCGTACGTGAACTCAACGACATGAAACACCATATAAGACAAGGGGTCAGGTGGTGGAGGGAGCTTCAGCAGCAGATGGCTTTGGCATGGAAGTGATCCTCAGACTAACCTTTGAGTGTCATGTTATAATGTCCGCGATGCAGCGAATAAGATGGGAAATAACCAGCTACACAGCTGTGAATGAGCCAGTCACTGTAAACCAATCAGCCAACACGAGCGAGACTTCAGTGCTCTGCCTGAACTGACTCTGTTCTTCATCAGATGATGCAGTTGTTGCTCTCTGTAGCATAATGGACCACAAAAAACAAAGTGTGTTGTATGTTTTCTCCTCAGAGAACTATTTAAACTTCAACTACAAAGCCTTGAGGCAGAGAAGTATAGAAATCTTTTTTTTTTCTAATTTTTTTTACATTTTCAGTAAATTAAAAGAAATATCAGCACTGGATTGCAGTGTGGATTTGTGCCATCAGTCCCTGACAAGCTAAATCAAGCGCACCTGATTCATTTCATATTTGATGTTACCCAACCGAGTCTGATGCTCGTGGCTGTGACAGAAAACTGACACCTGTCTCGTCCTATCAGGGAGGGATGTACGTCTTCCAGCTGTTTGACTCGTACGCTGCCAGCGGGATGTGTTTGCTGTTTGTGGCCATATTTGAGTCCATATGTATCGGCTGGGTGTACGGTAAGAGCACAGACTCAACTTGAAACATAAGAGATCTCAGAACAGTGTCAGTTCTTCATGTCGCTTCAGATACTAGGAGTTTGTCTTTCATCGGCTGAACAGCTGTCAGACACATCAGCACAGGAAAACAGACCATTGCACAAACACTGTATCATTTCCCTCTTGCTGCAATAATATTTCTTCTCTGCCCTCTGCTGGAGAATGGTCTCAAACACATGCAGAGTTTATTAGGAGCTGCACAAGGCACATAATTCATCTACTGAGATGTTCAAAACAATATTACGGTACTATAGCAGGGTAAAAGGTTGCCATATATAGCAAACATAATGCCTTTTTTCTATTTAATATGCCAAACTGTCCTGTAGTGTGCACATGTCATGGTCTTACTAAAGAAACACAATGTTTTGGCTTCATTTCTGGGTTTAAATATTAGTGCACTTAAATGATTTTGTCCTTAATTTAAACAGACAATTTAACAACAAATCCAGTTAAATGAATTCAGCTCAGTACATCTTACATGCAGCAGTGCAGAATGATTTTGAGTCCCCTCACTGAAAGTTTCAGACCAGATTTTATCCACACCTGTCAACAGAGATCAATCACATCATTATTTGGACGATCCATGCAGAAACTCTGAGTGACACTGATTTGCGTTTCAGGTAGTGACAGATTCTACCTAAATATTGAGGACATGATTGGCTACAAACCTGTCTTCTTCATCAAATGGTGCTGGATGATCTTGACCCCGGGCATCTGTGCTGTGAGTCCACTGCAGACACAAAATCAACAGCATCAACAACAGCAAACAGTGTATCAAGTAGTAGTAGGAACAGACACATACAGGAGATGCTCTGCATTACATATGCAGCACTGATTGATACCTGGATGAATTTACCAGCCAGTTTTTACACATGAATGATACATGAAGGCTGTATTGTGACCTTTATTCAGCAAAGACATTTCTTTCTTTTACATTTACACTTACAAACAGAATGTCATTGTTGTCTGCCACAGGGAATTTTCCTGTTCTTCCTGATTAAATACAAACCGCTGAAGTACAACAACGTGTACACCTACCCTGACTGGGGCTACGGGATCGGCTGGTTCATGGCCATGTCCTCGATGGTCTGCATCCCACTGGGGATTATCTGGATGATCTGGAAGACTCCTGGCACCTTCTCTGAGGTAAAAACACACACGGACAAATCCTATATTCATGAGAATTTCAGAGCTGTGCCTCAAATAATGAAGAAACCTTGGGTGCTACTGAGGCCAACAAGCATCCAGAAAAAGGTTGTCAGTGGGTGATCCTGCCGAGTGAAGAGCTTAGGACACATCTCTTCTTATTCAGATTCAACAGTAGACAATGTCAGCAGACTTCAATGACTGTTTTGCATTTGGGAGATGTTTAAACAGATCACTTGCCCACCTTATATTGAATGAGTCACTCTCATCTGACTTTCTCAGAGTGACTGGGACACAGCTGGATGCTCTCCCAGCATTTGCTTAAGGGGGGGTGAACAAAAGAAAAAACAAATTGCAGGTTTCTGATATGAGATGATCAGTAGTTGCCTCTGGCCTTTGGTCGACCTGAGGCATGAAAAACATAAATCGAGACTGATATCAGTGATGTTTTGGTCATGTCTAACCTCTTTCCTCTCTTGATTTTCCTCTGCAGAGAATGAAGAAGTTGACGACTCCCAGCCCAGACCTCAAAATGAGAGGGAAACTCGCCGCCCTCAGTCCTTACGCCGCCAACGACGCAAAACTTAAGGCTGATGGGAAAATATCCACCATCTCAGAGAAGGAGACGCATTTCTAACCGACCGCCCGACTGACCGACCGAGCTGCCCGCCGTCTTGACAATAAGTCCGACAAACGAAAGCTACAGAAAACAACAACAACAACAGTATCTGCCACTACACAAAACAGGAAATGAAACAAATGACTTGGAGTGTTATTTTTGTTTTGTAAAAAAAAAGAAAAAAAGGAAAGGTTATCACAAGATTATGTAGTCTGCTTCTGTTTTGCACAAACTTTGAATAACACATTTGTTGTTTTCAGTTAACATTGTGACTAAAGCAGCTGTTTCTTTCTTTTCTAACCATTAATATTTTAAAAATCTGTTTGATGACATAAGTATATGGTTAAAACTTGTCCTGGTACCTTGTCTGTACTGGTCACACTAGTGTTTGTGCCTTTAGAACAATACCAGTGTGTTGTGTTGTAAAAGGCTTACACTGTACATTTATTGGCAAAGTGCTGTGCCTCTCTATTAGGTACTAGGTACCCAAATGTGACTATCTAAGATGTAGCAGCTTGGGGACCATTCTACATAGTTTTATGTTGAGAGAGGATTCGGCGGCATGTCTTAGTGCTGAGGCTATAGGAGGGCACTGACTTCCCCTGTGAGCAAAACTTTGAGATGTATATAAAGAGTTTTACCAGTGAAATCTCGGATGCTGTCTGAACCAGCTGTGACTGTGAGGGCTGTGGATCCTTTTTAGGTCTTCAGTAACTCTTGTTTACTTGAATTTAGCATTGTTGCTAAGCGACATAAGCAAAAACTCTGCTTACTGGATATAAATAAATGAGATTAACAGGTGTTTGTTCATCAAGTCAGGATATATCGGGCCCCTCAGGGCTTGGGTTTGCAGTAATATTGAAGGGCAAATAAAAAAATGTCCAGGGTTTAAACACTGTCAGATAGATCCCCTCAGTTTTAGATATCTTTAATTTTACATCTGTTCTGTTCATGGCTACAAATAGCAATGACTGACTCGCAGGCTGAGTCTAAAAACACACCTCTCTCTCCTCTAGTTGCCCTCCTATAAGTCGTGGATATCTGTCATTTCACAGTAATTATGCTGAGCCTAACACAGAGTGACAGACAGACGCGCTTCCACCCCTGCTTTTTTTATTTCCTGCTCCGCCTGTAGAGCAGAGGATGGATGCCTATCAGATGAGCATTTCAAAACCCATCTGTCTTCTTATCCCCCCTCTTTTTATTCTTTCCCCTTGTCCCCTTCTCTCTTTTCTCCCGCTGTCCTTCCGTCTCATCTTCAACCTCTGCCTCCCCAACATCTACTTCTGTCTTTGGCTTCTCCTTCTCACATGACCACAGCCTTATATAAAACTGTGATGTAGCTGAAATGCTTTGTATTTCATCACACATCAATACATCAGCAATAATCTTGCTGTTGATTAGTGTTCCTGTGACCTTTCTTCTGACATTGAAAAGCATTAAGCTCCAGGGAAACAAAAAAAAAACATCTTTTAATTTTTCTGTCTGCAGGGGTGAAAGCACCGCCTGTCCCTGTCATCCATTTAATTGTGGTAAGAGACAATGAGCTGGTCTCATTGTTCACATCGATCTCAGTCCATTACAGCTTCATCCAATCAACACTCGAATGACTCTGAGTTGTCCTTCCTCCCTTCCTTGCTTTGTCCGACTTTCTCGCTTCCCTTCCTTTCTTTCCTCTGTCCTTGTTTCCTGATGAAAATGCAATCAGAGGAGAGCATCTGAGGGGATGAAACTTAAGATTTCTCTCTTTACAGTTTGTCAGGAGGAGGCAAAGAAAGCAGGGGAAGAAATAAGGAATTGGTGAGCTGAGGAAGTGTGTGATCGAGTAAGTAATGAGGGAAATAGAGGAAGTGTTCAGTGACTGAAGCCCCTCCTGTCTAAGCTGTGACATCCTCTTAAACATGTGATTGGTCCCTCTGGTGTGGTTGCATTATGACATTATCACCTCCTCACTGATGTTTGTGCAAGTTAATAGTTGTGTGCATTGGAAATTATAGCCTGCTGTTTAACACTGATCATGCTGATGTATATTTTTACATCTCTTTCTAGAAATCTGTGGTCTATTTCTTGAGATGAAAAATGTTTAAAAAGAATTGCTGTAATAAAAAGAATACGTCCTTTGTTTTGACTTTTGATATGCCGCTCAAGAGATCTTGTTATAGAAATATAATGAAAGGTGTTTTACTGTTCTGTACTGTTCTACACACATTTTGGTATTCACAGGACACGTGAACTGTCTGCTTACTCATTTTTAAGAATAAATATTATAAAGGAAAACTGAGTGTAGACTCTGGTGTCTTTTTTATTGAGCTGAGCTGTGTACTACTCTTAGATACTGACATTTCCCTCTAAAATCCTTTAAAAGGGTTTAATGCCTCCATTTGTGATGAAACTTTATGGTTAAAATGCTAAGATCAGATAAGATAAGATGACATTTTACCAACTGCAACACAGCAACTGGATCATAGACAGTCACAAACACTTAAATGATACGTGAGAATTCAAAAAAGGTTTTATGTATACACACACTGCAAAACAAGTTTACACAGAGATGTGAACTGCTCAGGCTATTAAAGGCCCGCTTTGTAGTTCAGAGGACATGGATTCGATCCACATAAAGTTTAAACAGACCGTTGGAAGCTGGCTTCATAATTCAGAGGATGCTGGTGCGATTCTTATGAGAGGCAATGAATTTTGAAGTTCACAACCGCATGAAAACACTCAAACGCTCGAAGGCATAGCTGTTACTCATCAGATTAAATAGCTTAGCCCATTAGAAATCTGCTTCATAGTTCAGAGGTCACTGGTTCAATTCTTTCTTACCCTGTGCAGCAAGACTGAAAAGAGAGAGATGCCCAGTGTGAAGGGTACTCTGTGGTGTGGTGGATGTGTTTGTGGCTGTGAAGTCGTACTGGTCTTGGAGTGGCTGGTTCAAATCCACCCTGCTGCTTGAAATTAACATAAAGCTGAAAAACACTGTAAACAATATCAATATGGTCTCACAGATATTCTGATATAGTGTATATTTATTCTATCTTTGCAAAATGAAGATTTGGATCAGACACGTTACATCTCAAGGGAACTCAGATTCAACAGTTTAACGGCCCTCTGACTAAAAATGCTGATGCTGAAGACATTAAAATATAATATGGCACTGATGTATAAGTATAGTGTGTCTTTTGCAGATCTGAGATAGATATATGTTTTGCAGAATTTGTTGTGTTGACATGGATGTCAATGAATGGATGACAAGTAAAGAAAGTATTACACTTTGTGCACATCTACTGCCCTCTATCAGGTGGAAGAGTCACAACAGAGAAAACTACTTACTGCATTTCTTGTGTCTTAAATTAGCCAACAAGAGGGTGGTGATGATCTGAATGTGATGTGTCATTCCATCCGTTCATGAACAGAAAATGAGTGTAATCCTAACAAATAGTTTTATATTAGAACATTAAAAACAGGTATTTTTCACAAAGTTATGCAACCAAAAACATATTAAAGCACCAAATGTTCTCTAAAATATATTGTGTCACAGCTGTTGCCAGAGCAGAGGCATAAGAACCAATATTTGTTGCTCTCTGTCATCAGTGTGTCTTGTAAACACAATCTCAGCGTGAATCCAACATGTGCCCCATCAATGCACCTTCTGCCCTGTCTTCCCCCACCACTAGATAAGCCTCTGAAATTCTGATTACAGCAGCACTACAGGGCCAGCCCTCAGACCACATTTATCAATAAACCAAAATAAGAAATGCATCTACAAACAACATCTGTTTTTATTCTGTCTGTGATCCACAGTTTGTTGGAGGGCATTTTATATCACCACAGTACAGATTTGATGGAATCCCAAATATGTTTGTGAGCCTCCGTGTGTGTGCGTTGAGCATCCAGTGTGGGTTTTGTGTGCATGTGCAGTCATGCGCATACATCCAACTGCCACACTTCAGAAATCAGCTTTAGTTTCTTCGATTTGGAGGTGACATCTTGACTTGATCCCGTAGATGATGTGAAGTAAATCTTCTTTTGTTGCTGCGTCACGTTGCTGCTGCATGAAAACTTCTGAGAACGCTTCATGAGCTGAGAAAGTTTCTGTAGACAGGCAAACCCTTTCAGAGGAGTAATATGAGGGTTAAATGGCTGTCAGTGGGAAAATCAGTCTCTCTCAAATGCTGTTAAATGACTTTTTGCTTTTCTTTTTTTCCCCCTTAAGAGATAAGCTTTATCTAAAACCTTTATCTGAAACATTGTGGTTGGCTGACAGGCATATACTGTATACATTATGAATAAAGTTTCTCTAGGCAGAAATGTTTTATTCCAGTTCTTCCAATAACGATTAGGAAAGAAGACAGATGGAAGATCCATAGTCGACATTAGATAAAAGTTTCCTGGAAGCTATAGATTGTAAAAAATACAAATAAAAGACAGACAGCCAGGCATAAAGATGAGGCAGATTATGGAAACAACTGACACAAAACAAACCACTACTGCAGCTGAAAGGATTTCAGATCTCACCCTTGATTTTAACCTTTAAAATTTTGTCAATTTTTGCACATCAGGGACTCACCTGCATGGAGACAATAAAGGTTAACCGCCCCCTGCCAAGTTGATATGACAAGCTTGTTAGCAAACAGCTGACTATAAATACTTCTCTACCAACTTATATTTGTTTCTTATCTTGCTACAGTTGGTATCACACATATATTTGTTCATCATCTTGTCACTAACTGTGTCTGCTGCTTGGCACTTGGCTTTGTTTTGCAGGAAACAGAGCTCATGAGAATGGACGGAACAATAACCATGCTATCTGATATTTAGGCTCTTCACATGTTAATATCAAAAACACAGATTAGTTTACCTCATTAGCTTGTACAAAGAGACAAACAGAGGTAGAAAGACAGATAAACAGCCACAGCGACAAACAAGCAGCCCAACATAAACGCAGATCCACAGGAGTGATGGAGACGCAGACTGATACAGATGCCGTGAGACAGACGAGCAAACACGAGACAGCAGATAGAAGAACAGTCAGAGAGAGAGGGAAAGAGAGAAGCTGCATTCTTCCCTGCAGTTATGGAGAATGCATAACAGATTAGTTGACTCACGCACAGTGTTCTGGGGCAGCGCTTCAGGACACAGCCAAGATAGAAACACAATGCACCATGGCCAAAAGTCAGCCTTGCCTAAAGATCTTAGCAACCTAGATTCTTATCCTGATCTTTTGATAAAGAGCGGGAAACAGAAAAAGAATCATCTCACTGTAAATGCATAGATGACACAGTTAACATTAGACAACCCCTGCATTCATTACACTGTAGATTTCTTATTGTATGTATGATGTTCATCTTTTTAGAATTAACTGAAATGATGACATATTTACTCATAGTCCCACAGCAATTAAAAGTTCTCAGTCAAGTTTAGTTTTTTTGGCAAGAAGATACTTCCTGCCTTAATACAGGTACTACAGGTACCCACATGTATGTTGCATGCTTATATTTATGTCTTTAAATAAAGACAATTATTTGGATGAAGCTGTAGCCAAGTCCAAAATTATAGATGAACATGACTCCTCTGCTCTGCTTTTGACCACCTGAAAGGGAGCAATTAAAAACAAACTTCCACAGCTTGTACAGTGCAGCAGTAAATTCCAGTGAGTGAGACCACTCTAAGATTATTGTGATTAAGAAAAGCCTAATATGTGCAGTAACAAAACAGGAGTTCATGAAACATCTGATACTCTGCATACAGCTTTTATTAAACTATGGCTCAGAGCCTGAAATCAGCCAGAGGTCGTGTTATTGGCTCTGAGCTTTGAAAAGACTCCACACTAAATTTAATCAGTTTTTGTTCCCCTTTGATCCCCTGCTGCTGCTGCGACATGAAACTGGAGTTATTCTTTTCATTTCAGCAGGGGGCAGCAAATTCCAAACTACCATGACTGAAGAAGCTCCAACGGCAGGTGAAAAACCACAGAGTGTGTGTGCAAACACTTCTGTATGTGACCACATATGTTTTTATGAGTGGGTGTGTAAACACACATGCACATATTCCTGTGTGTGTGTTCGAGCACCACGGGTGCATGTGCATCTCTATTATCACTAAATTAATGGTTTGCATGCTCACAGTGCCTGACATGGCATCATGTAATATCAGGTATATTTCATCACTGCACGCTTGATGCTGACAGCCCTCCCTCCCCTGTAAGGCAGATTAAATACGCTGAGCTCATGTCGCTGCACACGCATGTACGGAGTGTGGAAATGCTCATGAGTATTTTCTCTATTTAGTGTTGGAATTGAGCTTATCATGACCTCCCTGGGTATCATGAGAGAGATGGAAAGTGGATGGCCAGCGGCGGGAAATAGATGGGAGACGTGAAAAGACAAAAAACAAGAGGAAAGAGAAGGATGGGAGAAGGAAATGGAGAGGGGAGGGGCATGAGTGAGAGTAATCTGGAGCGTAATGAAAGGAGGCAACACAGAGAAAATGGTTTCTGTACCTGGTGAGGCAGAGGGTGGAGAGGCTGGACAGGAAGCTCAGAGGTCAAAAAGGGTAACAATGTTCATTGTCCTCTGTATGAAATCACCAGACTCTGCTCTCAACAGCAGCAGCTGATGAGAAATACCTGCATCCTACTGCTGCTGTTTCCAGACAAGAAAATCAAATGAATATATATCAATATCTCTAAAGCATCAGAAATTAACTCTGTAAATATTGTTTCATTCTGTCTATGGTCTCTCTATCATCTCTCACAGTAACAAGGCTATAGAGGTGTTTAAAGGCTGAGAGCTGTTTCACCACAGTGACGCTCAAACTCTTTAAACTTTTTAGTGCGACGATACTAAAATCATGAGCACTAGTCAGGTTTGTCTTTTGAAGAGAAGTCAATCCCAGTCCTGTTTGGCCATATACACTTACTTTATAATCTGATCCAATTTCAAAGAGAGAAGTGTAGAAAAAACTGGCATCTTGGTGGATCCTTATCCTTGTGCATCATATCCTCTCCTTTGTATAATTTTCACTTGAAGCACCTGTAAAAGACACAAATCACACACATCAGCCTTTTTTACCACATAAGGACCACTGTAATTGTAAATGAACATAACCTTTAATACCATAATTCTTTTATTTTTTTTTTCACTCTATAATTTGCAGGATTCTCTTTGAGAGCACCTTTGTTGTGGTCACCAGAGAGCAACTTAATAACAACTTGAGATTGTACCAAAGGGATTTTGTTCTGTCGTATGCTGCTGTTAACATTAAAATGAACATACTGGAGTGCAGAGTTGCTGCATGTTTGGTATATGTATTCAAAGAGGCACCTGGAGGAGTTGACATCCATCTTGCTGCCAAACAGACATAAAAAGTAAATATTTCATTGTTAGTCCATTTTACAAATAAGTAAATCTGTCATTCAGTCAATCAATGAATCATCATCTTTTGCAGGAGATCAGTTCAATTTTAATGACATGGCACTGAGCAATCTCCGCTGTGGAACCATTGAAGCACTCTGACACGATACAGTGAAACGCATTCAGATAATTACACCTCTCTCTCGTCTATTTACTCGTCCTCTGCTGCCTGCATTTGTTCTGTAATTGACACATTCATTTCCACTGACATTATTAAAAGTCAATGAAAAGCTATTACACTCTATCGTGAACTTTGACCCACATGTCAACATTTTCTCTGCACGCATTAGCATCATGCGTATGTGTGTCTGGGACAGAGAGAGAGAGAGTGTTTCAGGGGTAAGGATGTCAAATGGGACCCGACTCGGCACCTTTGTTGAGTTCTCGGTTCGTGGGTCAAAGGAGAAGACGCCTGAGGACACTCCAGGCATCTTTCTTTCTCTCTACCGCCCTCCCTCTCCTCCTCAGTAGGCAGTAAATGAAGTGTAGCCTGAAATACTCAGCAACACCACCATCTATCATTATCATTACCGCCATCTGCAATCGGGAAAGGTTTATTAATTAACCAAAAGGGGCTTGGCAACATGTCATTTTATGTGTGTTTAAAAAAAAAATAAATTTCAACCGGTGAGTATTAAAAAATGGGGTGAACACTCATGTTTTCATTATCCTTATCTCTTCACCTCACTGTCGCTGCTTTGTTGTTGTCCTCACAATTTCATAGTTTGATGTGAATTACTGTTACAAAAGCAAGGCCTTGATTTTATTTTATTTTTTTAGCTGTGTGCAGCTAGCATGGATAATAAGCATGAAACGGGCAAGTGGCTGCTGTGAAAGGTCAAACTCAGCTGTGTGAGAATGTGGGAAGGAGGGAATGGAGGTGGGTCAGACAAAGCATGACTGCAGGGCTGAGCGTCTTTTAGAAAGCTTTGTTTTTTTCATGCCTGGTTGAGATCTGCTTACAGTAAATTTAATATTATATGCCACTAAAAGGTTTTTACAGTCCATAAACACTGAGTCAGATTTGTTGCGGTTGATGCTCTGTGATAAAGGTGAGTGAGGGGAATCTCTTTGCTATTCTACATTTCTATTTTCAGTTTGAATCAAGTGTTCGCTTTACACTGTGTAATCTTTTGTCCATTTGTGTATTACAGTGTGTAATGTAATGTGTGTATGTGCCCCAGTTCATGTGTGTTTGCTTAGTTGACTCAATGAGTGGTCTATGCCCATTGGGTAGGCCCTGTGTTGCACGGTTCTGCAGTAATGGGTTTTGGCAGCTGTGTAATTTGTGTTGATTTATCCCCGACCTTGGAAAACTCTTCTTCTGCAGTGCAGGTGTCATTTGTAAGACACATACACATACACCCACACACACACACACACACACACACCCACACATACAGTATACACAGACGCAAATCACAATCAACAATTTTATATACACAGAGACTCAATTTTCCTCACACACCACACATATTTTATATTTTTATATTTTGGTTAGATGGGACAGTATTTGATCTAATGCACCATGACTAATACAGTATACATGTAGTATGTATAATATTACTATTGAAAGTATTACATCACTACCTCTACATGATTGTTATGTATTCATTTAATCATCATACAATATGTACAAGTTTAAATGATCATGTATGTTTTAGTTTTACTTCTAAATGCTTCTTTTTGATTTATACTGCAAAATACCTCAGACTGTGTATCTTCATGAGTGTTTGGCTTTTAAAATGAGTTTTGCTGAGACATTTAACACCAGAAAAAACAAAGGTCACAAACATGAGCCACAGTGAACACTGTGTAAAAACAGTATTAGATGTTAAGATAAGAGCTGACTGTATTGCTCCCCTGGTTTTTCTCTCACTCTCTGACTGTTAAATTTTACTGTCCTTTCAACTCCTCACACTTTTCTGTTATTGATCATTAAAACAGTCAATATCTTCTTACTCGTGGCACCAGCATTATCCCACCCCTGCCTAAACAGCATCAACTGAGACAGCTGAGTGACGCAGATAGATGCTATATATCGTATTATTTTTTCAAGATACTGTTCAGGTCAGGATGTAGTATTCTTGTATACATGTGTGCACATAGTTTTATATGTTGTGCACTTTTTTTACAAGATTTTTACAACCCTATTTGTCAATAACTTTCTACATGTGCCAATCCATCCTTTACTGCTCTAATGTTCTTTTTATGGTTCATGTACCATCATGCAATCCCCACAGAAACATAAAGGAGCTGTAACTGTCCATTGGCTTTCAAGCATTTTAACGGTCGTACAGTGTGTTTGTGCAGCTGTTAAACTCGATTCAACTCCATTTTCATTATCCTCTTACACTAGCACGTCTTAGTTGGCAAATCTGTCTCAGTTTTACGTTGCAATTCAACAACCAACAGCACTTGTTTTGTTCTGACAGAGCAGTTGAAGCTGCTATCCATATCAATCGTCAGTATCATTTCCCATGTTGTGTAAGGTGCTGTCTCAAGACCAAGCAGAAAGTCATTCAGAGAATTAATACTGTCAAGATGAATAAGATGCATTCCTTTCCATGAACACTGGAGGCTCAGAAATGACAATGGAGTGCATAGTTTTAATAAAACTGAATGACCAGTGGAGGCGGACGGTGGCGTACAGGTGGCTGGTTGTAGGGCAGAGCTTCAGCAGAACGAAGACGCACAGAGAAACTCCAGTGAAGCAGAGTCAAAGAACACGTAGAGAGAAACAAACTAAAGAGTGGCCTGAGCATAGTTACCACACAGGTAAACAGAAAGGTCTGACCACATCTGGCCACCAAGTTCTACAAATATTTGGGCTTGGTATTAATGAATCTTTATAAGATGACCTGGTGAGACCAATGGCACCACAAAAAGCCTGTTCTGCTGTAACAAAAAGAAGTTAAGACATGTTGGGGTTTGTCATGAAACATCTGAGCTCTGGGACCTTTGCAGACAACACACACACCCGAGCTGAAGGATTGTTCGTATTGTTGCTAAACCAATCAGCAGGTCAGGTGGTGATGATGGGGAAAGACAGAGCGGAGAGAGAGACACAGAGAGAGAGAGAGAGAGAGAGATACTATCTGTCCAAAAACACCTCTGGCTATTCTAAAATGAATATCCTCATCATGGCTGTGACCTCTAGCCCCTGTTGTAAAGCACAGGGTAATTGAGGTTAACAGTTTAATTTGACCTTTGAAGCGTCTGTGTGGCTTCTGTTGGAACGTTTCCTGCTAAACTGTGAAAATATAAGAAACTGCCACCTTTTGAATATTCTTATCTCCAGCTCCAGAAGGATTGTAATGTGAGGCAGTGTATTAACTCCTGCCACAGAGAGTGAACATCACATGGAGGGCAGATAAAATGTTTTAGAAAATTAAAACAGACTCCGAACCGAGAGATACTACTGCCAAGTGTTATGATTATGCCCCGTCTCTCTCTCTTGCCCTCACATAAAACGACGCTCAGCGTTTAGTGTTAAAATTTGTCTCCATCTGTAAATATCCATATCATCCAATGTGTCACATTTTGTGAGGGGGAGGACGTCACTCTGCACATCCACCTTTGCGATTCTCTAGAGAGCAGTGGTACAGGAGCCTGGAGCGCTACAGCAAGTCACAACACTACACACAGACACTGATGACACACTAATAGCCAAAAAATAAAGAAACACCAGGCCATGAATGTATGACACAAAGAACACATATACAGACGCACACACACACACACACACACACAAACATGCACAGGCACCTTTCAGAGTCCAGGGACTTGAAAACATGCATGTCGATGAGTTTGGCTGCAGGCGCAGACACCTCCCTGTGAGTCACTGTTTCTGCTGCCCGGTCCCAGTGCTACACACCTACCGCTTAGAAAGGTCAACGCGTAAAGCCAGCAGCAAAAAAAATAAATGAAGCTGTTCCTTGGGGTGACATCTGTCTTGAGGTTTGTGTATGTGCTGGTGTGTGTCTGTGTGTGTGTGGAGGGGTATGTATGGTTGTTACTGGTAACGTGGTTGTGATAAGCAACAGTTAAGTTGATTAATTATGTTATAATAAGGAAGATAGTTTGTAATTTGAGTGTATCTGCATTGCTGGAGGAAATTATATGTCTGTAGGGAGTTACAGAATTATTAAAGCAGCCATGCATATGTGAGATGCACAGAGAGGTGAGGCTAACAAGCTAATCAAAGGACAAAGCTTCAAAAACTACATAGATTTTCTTACCCAAAACATACATTTTAATGTGGCTGGAAAACAAAAAAACCTATTTCGACTTTGTTGTGATGTTGACAGAAGTAAAACATTGTTTTTATCCTTTCAATTTTCAGCATTTCCACCCAGGTTATTTGCGCACAAATTGAAAAACACATGTTCAGTGGAAGGAAATGCACTATTGGTGATAACACACAGGAATATGAGCCTGCTGGCCTACAGCATGGGGTTTGTTTGATATCAGATGCATGGTATCACAAACTGTGAAACTCTTCCCACCGTACACATGCCTCAGTATTACAACACACAAAATAATTACACCAGTGTATGATGGTGGACCAAATGCACACTAGAATCCAATGATGCTCATTTGAACTTCATATCTAATTATTTTCTGTGTATGAGAGATGTAGCTCAGAAACCAATTATAGGAAATCCATTATGGCTCAGCTAAGGGAAAGTATATTCATTTCCAGGATCATATAGCCACTCCTTAATTAACCATACATTCTTTGTCTCACAAAAACTTTCCTGTAGCATGGTCCCAAGGGAAGGTTTGTGAGTCAGCTTGATAAATATTCTGTGGACTGCCATGACATTTATGATGAGCAGAGGATGAATCTTTAAAGTCTGTGTAGATCTCAACTTTTAATCTAGGTAACAGGCAGTCAATGTACATAGAGGACAAATGTCAGTGACTTCTGTTATTTTGGTGCCACCTACAGGTTAAAGTTTCACTGACCCAGTAAAATATCTCAGTATAGAAATTCTATCCTGTCGCTTTTGTTTCTTCCTTCCTTTGTTTACGACATAGCGTCACAATCATTTTCATGAAACACAGAGACACCCGCTGATCACACATGCTGCTGTACAGAGGAGTGAGGATGATGTACCTCAGTGAACTTTTTCATGGTGATCTGGGCGCTCTAATCTTTCACACCTACAGTCTCTCCACCACTGTCACTCACACACCTTCCCTTCCTTTTCTTCCCTTGTTTATCTTGCTGTCCCTCTCTCTTGCTGTCTGTCATCCTATTTTATCTCTTCCTTTGTTTCCCTCTATTTATATCTCTCTTCCTCTCTCTGAATGAGGTGTGAAATCAAATTAATATCAAGGAGAATAGATCCTGCAGTGTTTGGGTAAATCTGATAAAGAAACTGGGTTTATTTTAGGATTTTAGGGAAATTTTGTGTGATATGTTGAATATAAGTTGAGACTATTTGCAACATTTCTCTGTCGATGATCAAAACACTTTCAGCACTGTTAAAAGGATGAGCTCTAGTGTGTCCCATTTTGGGATTTGCACAATATCGCTTCGATTAATGTACATACACATTACTTATGTCAAACAAATAAAAACCCATTTAAAGTGTGAAACTTTTATGATGATTTAAGAGGTATTAATCAACGCGCTGCTTAGAGATGAACACTCAAAAAGAAACTTCAGTTGGCAGATTGAAGCTTTCTGTCCACCCACAGTGTCTGTATAATCCAACTATTATTCGAAAAATGGGAGGAAAAGATGAAAGTGAGGTGTTTGCATGAGAGGAAGGAGAGAACTGATAGCCTAAGATAGAGTGCCTCCACAGTTGTAAGTGCAGCAGCCATACAACCATTATGCATACAGTACAACTAAGAAAATAGAGAGTCTGCATCACTCATATTTATATGTAAACACCTTGAAGGACACTCACACCTTATATATTACAGTTTAGACTGGTGAGAGCTGAGTTTTAGGGACAAATCTGTGAAATAGTCAAGATTTAATTTTATCAAACAGAGATTAGAGCTGGGGGGAATTAGCAATTCCACTAGAAGAGAAAAGCTAATTTTTGCGGGGACTGACTGCTTTAAAAAAGATTAGGTATAAACAAAAGAAAGTCATGCAAAGTGAA
Organism: Lates japonicus; assembly: GCA_033238685.1. NCBI lineage: Eukaryota > Metazoa > Chordata > Actinopteri > Centropomidae > Lates > Lates japonicus. The sequence goes on from BRZM01000067.1 coordinate 2,577,848, forward strand.
ATATCATTCAAAAACCACCTTGTCATCAAAAGGACTAAACTTTCTACTGATTCAAATTTTAATTCTGACTTATTTTCCACCTGCCTGAAATCATTTAACTTACTTGTGCAGTTCTAAAAGAATCGGGGACAAAGTGCCTCCGGGTCTCAGTCAGTGAACCCGCGCTCTGCTGGGTCAGAGGAAGCAGACCTGAATGGCAGCATCAGCCGAGGAACATCTCCTCCTCCAGAGGTTCATTTACACTTAATCCATTTCTTCGCT